>JASAND010031934.1:0-14928 GCA_030248195.1 Trissonchulus latispiculum | reverse complement strand
CCGTAATCAACTCAATCGCTATCATCAGCAGATTCAGGCTAAATCTGTTTTCCAACTTCCTCTCCGGCGAGCCACCACTGTCATCCAGTCCATCTACGTCCTCCTTGACCACCTGCCGGTTATCTACAAGCAGGCGGTTCAGGCGGGCTTCTTGTGTTGGGATCTGGAACCTCCTTTTGGTCTGGTATGGGGGATCCCGCAGCAGGCCCTGATAACAGTGCTTGCATTGGCAGTCCCGGAGGACCCGGTCCGGTTCCGGCAGCAGCTGGATGTGCTCCATCCCTCGGTGGATCCTGCGACGCCTACTAATCTGCGAATCTATTTGATCCCTCTGTTCCAGCTTCTCTTCCACGTTCGGTCCTGGGAATACCTACAGGGCCTTTTGTCTCCCCTGCTCTATAATACCCCGTACGCTCTAATAGGTCTTTCGGCTCTATTAGACTGCAGGCGGTTGATTAGATGTCTCGGGATCGACGCCAGGAATTCCATGGTGGAGCTGGGCCACTTGGGTTCATGGGTTAGGCAGCGGGCCGAAGGGAAGGAATTGGTACCACGGGAACCGGGTGATCCCAAAGGCCCTTATCCCTGGGTGGATGCGCAGTCGGGTGAACTACTTCCTCCCCCGATCAAACCTGGGCGTGGTGATCCGGGACTTCAGTGGCATCAAACGGAGGTCCTCAGGTTTCCTGCGTCTGTGTGCCGGCCGTCTAATGCTAAGGGCACGTTTCCGTTCCCTAATGCTGGGGATCTCCGGAACGTTGCCCTGGATATCCGGGACGTGGCTTTGGTGGTGCAGCTCTATCTGCTCTTCGACAGTGAACTGACCCCACAGGCCTTGCGACAATTTATGATGGTTACCACGCTGTCGCAGACCTCGCACAAGAATACCATGTACGCGCTTAAGGACCATCTGAAGCCGACGCCTCTCCCTCCGCAGGGTGAGGTCAACTTGGTCAAGTTCGATGCGTCTATGGGAACCACGGCGACGGAGATCTGGAAGCCGCTTATTTGTTTTCCGCCTCGTGATTTGGAACGGAGTCAGATGCCGCCAAATGCTTGGATGGCTCGGGAGCCTTGGGCTTCTGTTCATCAGCGACCGAATCCTGTCTTGCGGCAGGACAAGCAGCCGCAGTCGAAGCCGTCCAAAAAGGCCAGACGGGCGACAGAAGAGCGGCAACAGGATGAGCGTGCAGCAGAGCGTCAACAAACCCCCCCCCTTCTCCCGGTGGACCATCGTCCGGATGCGAAGCGTGTTCGATTGGCAGGCTCCGTGGGCTCTGTGGCTTCCACCAGCACGGCTCAGTTGGCTGCGGACGTCCCGGAGGTGGGAGCTCATGCTACAGTGGGCCAGGATGATTCGTCGGGTGAAGAGGTCATGCGGAAGCTGCTTATCGCCGAGGCTCAGTTCGCGCCTGGCCCTTCCGGTGAGGGTCAGGGTGGCTTAGGGGGCGACCCGACGCCCTCTGTCCCTCCTGGGATCCCGTCGGCGGGTTCGGGGAGCGACCCCACCGTCGCGGGAACAGGCCAGGAGGTTCTGGTCAGGCAGCCACCGTCGCCTACCGCCTTGCCAGCAGCGAAGGCTCAGCTGCAGGAATCCTCTTTGGTTCTTCTTTTGCCAACAGAGCCTAGGACCTATGACCCTCTTCAACAGTCGGCGGAGTTGGCTTCCATTACGCCTACTACTTCAGCAGTTGTGGTGCAATCACAAGCAGCCTTTCGTTTGGCCATATCACAGCCGCCACGGCTTCGTCTGCCTCTGGATTGGGTTCCGGGGACTTCGGCTACAGCCTCCGAGGCCTCCGGAGGGTCTTGGAGACCTCTGGGGGTTCAGTCTACGGCTCCTTCGCAGCCGAGTTCGGTCATTCAGTCACAGG
Organism: Trissonchulus latispiculum; assembly: GCA_030248195.1. Taxonomy (NCBI): domain Eukaryota; kingdom Metazoa; phylum Nematoda; class Enoplea; order Enoplida; family Ironidae; genus Trissonchulus; species Trissonchulus latispiculum. The sequence goes on along the minus strand of JASAND010031934.1, from coordinate 13,054 downwards.
GTGTGGCTATGGACACAACGCCGGCTCCTTCCACTCAGTCTCAGGGGGCAGTGACGGATGCCACAACGGTTCTGGACTTCAACCAGTTCCTCCGGATCTCGGTTGCCTGTGGGATGGCTATGGTACCACATGCCGGCGAACCGGCTTTTCGGACGTATTTCGTGGAGGGCCCTATTCTCGACGCAGTGATTCGGTCAATCCAGCAGGAGGGCCCGCAATATGTTCAGGAAGCCCCGTGCTTGCCCATTCCACCCGCGGTGTTACCGGGAGCGGACCAGGTGGTGGACCATGGTTCTGGTGCTCCAGTGCAAGACTCTATTCTGCGTACAGCCCCACGTGCTACCGTGCCCATGCAGGGGTTCGGTACGATTCTGGGTCCGGGACGCCTCCACTTTTCCGATTCCTTCTGGCTCCGGAGCCCATGTGTGGAAAACCGGATGCAGTTCGAGTTGCTCGAGCAGCATGGCATCACTCAGGAGCAGCTACAGCAATGGACGGGTCACTCGGCGCCTTGGTCGGCGTTCGAGGTGGCGTTCCATACAATGACGGAAGGCAATCTCCAAGTGCTGGATTTGCTTCGCGTGCTCTTTCCGCAGGCCTTCGAGCTCTCGCCTATTCCGGGCCTTGGTTTTCCTCCGGGCATGGATCTGGACTTGTCAATGGGTCAGCTGTTTGCCCATACTCCGGCTCCACGGTCTCGGGCGTCGGGGTCGGAGCCCGGGGTCGCTGCTGAGCGACAGCAACAGGCGGCCTCGGTGTGGCAGGCAGCTGCTGGGTCTCATCGGACACCTGATCCTCCACGAACATCTTCACGGGCATCGCAAGCAGGGCCTCCGCTTCCTCAACTGGTACAGGTTCCTCCATACGTCATGCCGGACCTGCTTCCGCCTCATGGGCCGGGACCTATGGTTTTTCCAGATTCCCACGTGCTGGGTCCGCGGTTACATCGCCCTATTTCTGATGTCTATCCGTTGGATTTTCACGATCAAGTGACAGGGGACACGGTGCCCATCATCTGTGAGGCGTTGCCGTCCTACCTGCGGGACCCGGAGGGAGGCCCGTATGATGCGGACCCTCCGCCGGTCCCGCGGCAGGCTCGTGCTCACTTCCATCCTGGTCAGGACCTGCTCAGCATCTTCCCTGGGGAAGAACGATTTGGTCTGCCGGCGGACAGGGTTTCACCGTCCCCCAGGTTCATGGGATTCCAGCACCTAGATCAGTATGTGGCATCGACTGTCGTCTCGCGGCTTCAGTCTTCGCCCTTTGGGGTTCCCTTCCGGATCTTCTCGGAGCGGCATTGGCAGATGGCTTATCTACCGGATGTCCTTTCCCGGTATGGGCCGCCTGCGGTGAATCCCTACTGGTGTTTTACCTGGGACTTCTGGTACAAATGGCTGTTGGGGCAGTCGGCTCCCTTTGCGGTTCCAGACGCGGATCTTCGTCTTTTCTTCCGGGAAGTCACGGCCCTTTTCCGGATTCAGGTTCAGGCTGTCCATACCCGGAACCCTTGGCCCAATCCGGATCCGCATCTCATCCACCAGCCGGAGAAATACGACTACTGGCGTGCGGAAATCGCTTTCCCGGCTCTTTGCAGGAATGGCCGGGTCATTTTCCCACCCATCACCTTGGTTGGATTTGGGTCCACGAAGTCGCTGGCTACGGTGGGCGCCCTGGCCAAGTTCTGTCCGGTGCTGTACATCTATCCGTCCCTGTTCCGGTATGAGCAGCTGGATCGGTTTCTGGGGATGTGGAATAACAAGTCTGCTCACTTCGCCGCTAAGGCTCAGGAAGTGGTGGACACTTGCCTAAACCATCCGGCGTTGGCAACAGGAGTGGTCCACACGTACGGTGCAGTCTGGTCCTTCTTTGGGGAAAACGATGAGGCTTCCAACATGCGCCGTATCCCGGGCGATCGGTTCACGGACGCGCCGGTCTACATCGAGGTCTTCGGTCAACGATTCCGGGTGGCTGAGTTTCCTTACCATTATCGGAAGGCTGGATATTGGTTCTGCCTGCATGATCCGGCCCGGCTCCTGGTTTCTCTGCGCTGTCCATTCCAGGCGAAGGAGGCATCGAAGCACTTTACGAAGGGGTGGTTCAAACCGGATTGCCCCTACCGTCAGTTTTGGGAACACCCCAAGAATCACGTCCGGGCCATTACGATGTTGGACATCCTCCGGGCAAAGGCTTTGGCTTCTACGGAACTGGTAGACTGGCTCCGCCAGTCGGGCGTCCGTATCTTGGTCGAGGCATCTTCCGATCCATATTGGGGTGTTGGCCAGAATAAGGACCAACTACAACATCTGGGACCGGATGGCACCCGCCAGCTGGCTTTTCTGGCTCCGAAGCCCACTCACCAGAACTGGATGGGCAAGCTTCTTATGATGCTTCGTCAGGAACTCTTTCCCGGTATCTATGCTCAAACCCGGGAGTGGCTGGCCCAACGTCAGCATAAGGATCAGCGGGCCGCAGAGCTGGCCTACCCACGTCGGGCTCAGTAGTTGCTGTTTTGTTGTTGAGGTTGTTTATTGAGCTTTTTAATTGGGGCGTGCTGGGCCTTTCACTTTAAACTTTATGTGCTTTTCTACATTGATTACTTTCTCCTTTTGTGACTTTCTCGAACTTCTCGCTTTGATTAAATTTATTATACCTTTTGCAGTTTTCCCTTCTCATTTCTTGATTAAATTAAAATCGTCTCTGCTCTCTTTTCGGTCTTTCTTTCAATTGATTTTTATTCTCTCCGCGCATTTACTTTCAAATTCTTGATCTCTTTAGTTTTCCTTCCGGAATGTAAAATCTTTGCTCCTTTCTTTCCTTGCGTATAATTTTCTTTTGCCTCCGGGTTCTTCTTACCCCAGTACGCCCTGCACCTAAATTTCTTTTCTTTGAATCAGGGGGGATTCATGGCCCGTGGCTTCTTGGGGAGACCGAGCGGCTACGGACCCTGTCTCCTTACCCCGTAGTTGTCTCCTGTGGGTCCGAGGCACGGAGTCTGGCACCTTTTAGGAGTGACCGACCGGTGTTCAGGCTTCGGCTGCCTCGGCTCACCCTCAGTTTAGCCTCTATAAATTAACTCTCTTTTTACCTTTAACACATAATAGTTTTATTAATATTTCGAGTTTCACTTTTAACCTCCGGGTACAGTTCGGGCCATGTTTTCTACTGCCATGTTGTGTTTTCTTTTGTTTTTATGCATAATCCATGTCTTAATCTTTCTTTTTGTATTGTAGGTTGTTCGTTTGGTTGTGTGGTCCGTCCCCGTCCCCTCTTCCGTGCCTAGGAGTGCCCCCCTTGCTTGTGACGGTGCCAGTACCGGATGATTGTGGCCTACCTGCCTCCGTTCTGGTCTGATGGGCAGTCCAGGGCGTTGCCTGTCCTTCTGCTATCTTCGGGCGGTTCTCCTCCGTCTTTGGTGCTTTTGCCGGTGCTTGGTGGGCGTCTTCGCCTTGGGTTCTCTGCTTGGGTAGTCTTCTGCCCCGGTGCTTTTCTGGGTCCTTTTGGACTTTTTCCTCTGAACTGTGGCTGTCTCCGCAGCCCGTTGCCATCTGGTCTGGACGGCCTCCTGGCCGAGTCTGTTCTGGATTTCTTCTTCCGGAGCTTTTGTGATAGAACTGTCTGGGCTGGTTTTGCCCTGTGTTGTTGCCTGGACTGCCTGGCGTTGCTTCGTCTGGCATGGACTGGCCGTTGTGATGCTACTGGCACCTGATGCTGGATCCTTTCCCCGGCACTCTTAGAGACACTAGGACCGGTCTTGTAATTGCTTTAATTTTGTGTCTTTAATACTGTGCTTTATTTTTGTATTTTTGTTTGAGTCGTATTCCGGCATTGTTTGCAGCTACTTTTAGTAAATACTAATTTTTTGTGATGTTTACTTCAGTATCGTCTGTTTTGTCTACTGCCTTACACCCTTGCCTTACTGTCTGTACCCTGTTTTCTTTATCTATATGTGTGTCTTTAGCTTCCGGAGCATATTTCGCTTGGTGGGGGAAATAACTGACTGATGTTCCCGGTACGCCCCTCCAACCCCGTCTCCTGGGCGGTGTGTCCCAGGGTACAGTTTGTGTTCTGTCTCGGTGACAGCCGAAAAATTTTATGTCCACGTTGTTGTAGTTGTCGTTGTAGTAGAGTCGTAGTACTCAGTAGTCTAAGGGCCCAGTAAAGTTGTTGTCAAAGTTGGTAAAAGTCTGTCGTGCCAGTGGCACATGTCTGTCAGTGGGAGTTCCACTTGTGAGACCAGTGAGGGTCCACATTTTATTTTTCTCCGTTTACTCTTAACTTTCTGTTTTACCTCTAACCATTTGTATTCTCTTTTTATTGCCTTTCTGGGAACACCGCGCCGGGGCGGGCGGTGGCAAAGAGGGGGTATTTTGTGGAATATCAGTCAGTTAGACGTTCTAAGCCTAAGTATATTAGGATTTAAAATTACAGTAACCGTCTAGATTTTCTCAGTATCTCTACAGTATTCTACAGTATTTTGTACAGTGCATCTACAGTAATCTAATTTGTAATGTGAAGTTAGCGATACATGTGTAAAGATAGTCATACTGTAGTTTGTGATGTATCTACAATAGGAGAGTTAATATTTTAAATAACAGATGTTCAAAATCATACTCTTATTTGACAAACAATCAATCTTTCTCCCCTAGTGTGTATGGTTGGCTTTTATCGATTGACTGTCATTATATAAGGCCTGTTCAAAACCAGTTTGACGCAGTTTATGTGGGACTTTCGTGTAGTGGGGGTGTGACTCTGTCCTAAGTGTATCCGCCATTATTTGTATTTTGATTGACTGTGTAAAATATCACTTTGGTATTTGAACTGTCCAGGTTTTTATTTTGATGTTTGATTGACTTGGTGCAGATAATTGCGAGTTTTGAGTAAAACCTAATTTTTGTGTACCATTTTATATACCGTAGGCTGGAGGAGAATTAGGGTTTAGGATTAGTTTTTAACATCGCACACCTTAGACTCGAACTTAGCAACTTCGTAAACTCACGAGGAAAGTCTTTACTGTCAGATATTATAGATGAGCAGACCAAAACTTCACAATAGCACATACTTGTTTCATGAGTGTTTAATTTATTGACGGGTACAAAATTTCACTCCTCCGCCGTGAATCGAACCATGGACGTGCCGATCCGCTGGCAGAAGTACTATATCATTATGCTACAGTGCCAGCCGATAAAACTCACTTCCCGTTGCAATGAAAAATGTTTTTCTATACAAGCCAGAAATATTTAATCAGCCTTCCAAATATTTATGTTTTTTGTCGAAATTAATGATTGTTGTACTAGCAAACTACAATAATGATAGTCGTAACTACAGTAAGACCAAACTGCTACTGTAATGAAGAAGCCTACAACCACAACACGATATTCACTACAAGGACAAGCACAATTTAAGACAACCTGGTCTGCTTGGGGGACTTCTTTTCAAAGGGCCCACTTATTACTGGCAATACCTTTTTCAGGGCGAACGGAGCTTAGGAGGAGCCGGCGCCAAGCAGAAGTGTGAGATGTTGAGCGTAGTGATACTCAAGCTTGCAACCAGGGGCCAGTTTATAAATATGTTCTCGATTTGTCGAGTCTGTCTAGTGGCTAAACTATTCGGGAAGTTTTCTAGATCCTCACGTAGCATTGCATGTAAAGCTGAAAAGGTCCGCGAGTTCTCGAGCCCAGTTCTATGGTGGATTTCGATCAGAGACATTTTTGGCAATTGAGACCTACTCGAGAAATTATTGCAAATTTAAATTTTTAAAAAATTTTTCTTCCTGCTTCAGTAGCCAGCATAGTTGGCTAAATAAATTACCATAAAATTGTAGATACATTTGCATGTAATTTTTAATACAGAAGAGGTTGTTGTCTATCACTGCAAACAGACTACTCTGTAAAGCTGTGCTTGCGTGTCGGTGCCTTGGCTCTTTCTCTTTTAGATTTGTTTTGACTTTGTAAAAATTTCCATTTCATTGTAGCAGTAGGTTTTGTTTATGTCAACTTGCTAAGAGGCTTGGGTTAAACGCTTTAAATTTGTAAAATAATGTTGTGCGACGATGCTGTTGGTGTGCTGTTTTCGCTTTGGCTATTGACGTGCTCTCTGAGCTGCTTTGTATTCAGTTTTGCAGTTGTAGCTAAGTCTAGGTTGGCTATTAGTGTATTTGTATGGTAGGACTGAGTCAATGGTATTTTTGTTTTTCTGCGAATGTTACGGGATTCTAGGAATTCCGTTAGTTTTATTTTATGTTATGGCTGTGTGAGTTTGCGAACTATGATGACCTTTTCAAAATTGTTAAGTCTTCTGCAAAACGGCAATATGGACTCAGTCTGCGATCTTGACGAGCGGAGAGCTAGCAGTAGTTTATCTTGTGTCTTTACTCAAAGCCAAGGGCTTTGCAGTGTTTAAGTTTTTGGCTACAGTGTTCAGTTGTGATTTAATAAACGTCGCTGCACAGCAAACGGTTATAGGTTCTTCCAGCAGTAAAGGGTAGTAGTTTACCAATTGCAATTGGCGCTGCTAGTTTTTGGAGTGTGGTTCTATTTCCTCTCCGCGCGCCTACTGGAGGAAACTTTGTTGTTTCGGCTAGGGAGCGACCTGTTCACAGAATTGTTTTTGTTTATTTGTTATTTGGACTCACTTTTCAAAGTTCGGTTGCATTAGTCCACGGATTTTGGCCAGTGTTTTGTAGACTGTCTTGTTTTGACACAGAATTGTCGTTAGATTTTTTTCGTTGAATCAAGGTTCAGTTTGTGTTTTTTGGCCACGGATTTCTCTAGCCCATTTTGTTAGAGTCACTCGGTTAAGAATTTGGTTTTGCCACGAATCTGGCATAGTGCTTTTTGTTCTTGGTGTTTGAATTTTTGTGTATGTCCACTTCAGAATCTGAGGGATCTGAAAGTGCAAGAGCCCAAAGATTAGCAGGCCGAAACAGACGAAAAATGGATGAACTTTTAAATCAGCAGCAACAAACAATTAGGTCTTTGCAACAAAGACTAGATGGGTTACAGCAGACTTCGAGTCACAAAAATATTCCCATCGTCTTAGCACCTTTTGCTGGCCGGCTCGGAGAGGATTTTTCCGAATCTTTAACTATGTTTGAACTGCTCGCTCAAGCTAGTTCATGGACGGAGGATCTTATGGCTAAGTCCCTTCCAGCTTATCTTCGAGAGGGTGCTTTAGAGGCATACCAAGGGTTAACTCCTGAACAGAAACGGAGCTACCCTCGGTTAAAATCGAAGCTAACTGAAATTTTACAGCCTGCCGAGCTAGCTAAGTTTAGCAGTGCAGAATTGCACCGGAGGAAACAGTTAACTGGTGAATCTGTTTCCGGTTTTGCATCAGCCATTCAAAAGTTGGTCCGAAGTGCTTACCCTAGCATTGGGTTGGAAGCACAGAAAATGCTAATGCGTGAATTTTTCGTAAGTAATTTGGTCAGCTACTTACAGCAACTTGTTTTGATTTCGGACCCGGATTCTTTTGAAAAGGCTGTTGGACTTGCCAAACGCCATGAGGCTAACCTTTTGCTCACTGGTCAACAAACACTAGCAAATGTAAAAGGGTTTGACCCTAAACTTTATAGTTCAAATTTGGTTGTCTCTTGTACGGACAGTCCGTATCGGAAAGTGGACATACCGGGTTATAGCAGTAAGACTGAAACCCCAAAGCTAACTGCTATGGTCCAAAGCTTGTCAAGCGACTTGACACAGCTTAAAGACAGTCTCAATAGCAAGGTGCTTGCTGGTGCTAGTAGTGTTGACAGTGTAAAACAACCGGTGAATATGGCGTTCTCTCAGGAGAGAGAATCAGGTGATGTTAAACAAATTCTTAATTCGATTAAGAATTTGACTAGAGAAGTTGGGAATTTAAAGAATTCTCGTAACAGGAACAATAACTGGCAATCGCGTCCCACCGATCGCAGTTATACTAATAACAACAGACAGAATAATCAATCACGCGATAGATGGACTACAGATGGTCGACCCATCTGCGATCATTGTAAACGGATCGGACATATTCGATCACGTTGCAATGCTCGTAACTCTGGTGGGCAACCTAGGGTGAAGACTGACACAGGTAGAAATCCTGCGTACGGAAATTCCCTCCCAGTCTTCTCGAAACAATGCTCCTCCTGCGAGGAACAATGCTGTGTTTGATGGTGATTATTTTAACGCCCAAGAGGCAGAAACTAGTGTTTGGCAATTGGATACTCCTGATCGACAACAGTATGGATCGGACAACAACTATAATCAAGTCAGTAGCTATCATTTCTGTAACATGTTGACCTGTTCTTCTGCTTTCAGTGCCAATTATCAAGACTTAGTTGATATGAAAGGTAACACTAATACCACCTCTGTTCAGTCTGATCGCGAAAACCTGACAACGGTTTTCACCTGCCCCGACTGCCGTTATCCGTGATCCTTTCATCGGACCCGACGAAGCCGAGTACAGAGAATCTTTCCCAGCCAGAGCTTATTGCCATACTTGCAAAAAGGTGTGGACCCCGCAAGGCGCCGGCCCAAGTTCACCACAAGGAAAGCAGGATAAGTTCTTTCTTTTTGGTGGAAAGTATGATCAACTTTCAAATCTGTATAAGACTTGGTTCTAAGATGATAGCAGCTATTATCTTTGTTCTGGACATTTGTATGCTAAACGTAAAGCGGAATTTTACAAAGACGAGAAGCTCGTTGATATGATCATGCTCGAAGACAAGCCGGTAAAGATATTCAAATTGGCCAAGAAATGCCCCCTACCTGACGGATTGGATTGGGAATGGCTCACTGATTCCAAGGCTTGGGAAGCTCTATCGGATGCCAATTACATGAAATTTTCCCAAAACCCGGAGCTTCTTGAGGCTCTTTTGGGTACTGCAGGAAAGGAACTGGTGGACTGTAATCCCCGTGATCCATACTGGAAAATTGGTCTTAGGAAGACGGATGTTCGATGCCGTACTAGAGAATTATGGAGAGGCCAAAATCATTTTGTTGTCCTTCTTTCAGAACTGCGGGAATGGCTAATACTCAAGAGAGAGCTGTCTACTGAATGTTTGTGCCTCGATGATGCATCGGAGGTCCGGAAGAAGCAGGAACGCAATCGACGGAAAGCTAATTTGGAAAGATCCATTTCGCAAGATTCTCAGTTCTCTGCGGCATCAACGCCAGATCTTCCGCCAGCTGAGTTCACGGTCGAACCTAATCCAGATCCATCTGATGTGATAGAACGCGAGCACAGAATAACCGTGCTCATCAATAAGGATATTCGTGACCTCCTCAACACGGAAGTTGGAAATGAATTTCTAAAAGCCCACAAAGTAAGTACTTATACGATCAGTCAACCCCGGAACGGAGTGTACGTGGTTGGCTTGTACGGGACCGGCATCCTCCTGTTGGAATCATGTGAAGAGTTTCTAGCAGAGATGCGGATGGCTGCTGCACCCGAAAGTCGTCCAAATCCTAATGCCGGTCCATCCGCACCGCCACCCTCGGTTGAGGAAGGCGCCAGCGGTGGAAATCAAGACATCATCGGGTCTGCGGATGTTGCATCTGCTCACGCCGAATCTGCTCGCGTTGCGGTTGCTGAGGATGCAAATCCCGAGTCACCGGCAAGTACTGTGGATGGTGCAGTCAACGGTTTTGGAGGACGTGCGCCGCCCGAGGTCAGATCACAAGCATCTCGAGGAAGATTTCCTCGGGCCAACAGAGGAGGAAGAGACCGTGTAAGGGCACCCTGGTTTCGTCCGAGACGAATGCCATTTTTCGTGCCTGGCTACGGTATGCCATACATGCTGCTTCTGTGCATACTTGGCATTGTGCCAATTGTCTTTGGTACCCAACCTATGCTATGCAACATGAAAGAACGCCTCCTGTATAGATTGCCGGAAGACATCGGATGCACCACACCTAATCAAACCGGAGTGGAATATCCGAGATGCCTCTATCATGATCTATCGGCGGAACAATATCCGATACAAGACTCATGCCTGGAGATGCAAGATTGTTACCTCAACTGTAAAAGTGCTGACGTATTTCTTCAACGACGAACACCTGAAGCAGGAGGAAAAGCACGACAAGATCGTATCACATCAGGAGTGCCTGTCAATGCGACATTTCAAGAAGTGTAGCCATGGACCCATGTCATTAATGGCAGGTTTGTGGCGTACAAATAATAATCTCAATTGGGCCTATCCTGGTGGTGGAATTTATTGCTGCCAGTAGAATAACTTCACGGCATCAAACTGTTTCTTGTCAGATGCATTGGTCTATAAGCGCCATGATTCTGATACCATGGAGTCAAATGCAGGAGATGTCTCTCACTGTAATTACGATCAAGGACACTGTGCGATGCCTGACGGATCCTGTCTGATGTGGGAAGTCGACAAGATGGAGCATTGCCATCTCCTTCCTTGGCAAAGTACAGTGATCAAACCATGGGATCCTCGTGGTTGTCATCAGATGGTAACATCGCACTGACTCATACTGAAGTTGTCAAATTGTTGCCTTATTTTGCTCATTTCGTTATTTTTGGATTATTGGACACAATGACAGCTTCGCCTACTGGTTCAACTGTCACAGACCTGGACTATGATGTAGATATGCAGGTCATGGATGAGGTTGATGAGGAAATGGTGCTAGGTCCCTCTCCGGAGTCAGCCCTCCAAATCGTGGAGACTGCTGAGGATTCAGGGGATAAGGTGGACGAGACTGATCAGGTTTACGAGAATGGCCAGCTGAACGGGACAGATCAGGTGGACGAGACGCAGGACCGAGATTTGGAATCTGTCGGCGAGCAGGTAACAAATGCTGAACAGGACGCAGACGAACCCACTGTCCCAGATCAGGAGTCTGGAAAGGAGTCTGACCCTGAGGATGGAGCCTCCGAGGGAGGCCCTGCCCAGGCGGCCGAGATGTATGACGTCATTGCAGATTTGGCAGTTGAGGCTGGTCAGGCTGCGGCTGTTGCAGTTGCCCCTGAACCAGAGCCTTCGCCCGCCATTGACTTTGGTGCAGCGACGATTCCCCCCTGACGTCCCACTGAAGCTAACTTTTATCACTAACAAACGTGGGTGACGGGAAATCCTGATCTGCGGCCCTTTTGATCGGATGCATCCGGCTTACAACTCCCCTGAACCACTGCCTTTTTCAGTGAAATTGCCGGATTTGACGGCCCCCATTCCATCGCTGCCGGTCTTGCCTCGATCCTTGTCTATCTTGGAGGTCCCGCAGTGGATGACGTGGTTATCCATGGAGATCTTCAATTCCTTTGGCGACACTTGGTGGCCCAGGCTCCTAGCAAGACCCTGGCTTACGCTAACTACGCCCGGTACGCTATCCAGTACATGGCGTTGCGTCTGACCCAAGGGAATCCAAATTTCGAGGCTCAAGCGGAACTGGTAGTGAACCATGGCTACAAGCTGATCCTTCTGGAGGAATTCGAAAGCCGAAAGGACACTCGTTTTCGATGCTGTAATTGCTGAGAGCTAAAATGTTGCATGGCATAATCATTAACCTGTATTTACTAAAGGGAGCTGGCTTAGAGCTTGTCTTCAGTATATACGTGATGAATGCTTAGAGCATTTTCGAAAATCGCACTGTACTTAATCATCATTGTTATTCATGTGTTTATTATTTTTTGTAGTTATTCATTTATTCATAGTCCCTCTGGAGAGTGACCTCTTCCTAAGAAGGAAGGTGTGTAAAGCTGTGCTTGCGTGTCGGTGCCTTGGCTCTTTCTCTTTTAGATTTGTTTTGACTATTTGTAAAAATTTCTATTTCATTGTAGCAGTAGGTTTTGTTTATGTCAACTTGCTAAGAGGCTTGGGTTAAACGCTTTGAATTTGTAAAATAATGTTGGGCGACGATGCTGTTGGTGTGCTGTTTTCGCTTTGGCTATTGACGTGCTCTCTGAGCTGCTTTGTATTCAGTTTTGCAGCTGTAGGTTTTCCAACTAAGTCTAGGTTGGCTATTAGTGTATTTGTATGGTAGGACTGAGTCAATGGTATTTTTGTTTTTCTGCGAATGTTACGGGATTCTAGGAATTCCGTTAGTTTTATTCTATGTTATGGCTGTGTGAGTTTGCGAACTATGATGACCTTTTCAAAATTGTTAAGTCTTCTGCAAAACGGCAATATGGACTCAGTCTGCGATCTTGACGAGCGGAGAGCTAGCAGTAGTTTATCTTGTGTCTTTACTCAAAGCCAAGGGCTTTGCAGTGTTTAAGTTTTTGGCTACAGTGTTCAGTTGTGATTTAATAAACGTCGCTGCACAGCAAACGGTTATAGGTTCTTCCAGCAGTAAAGGGTAGTAGTTTACCAATTGCAATTGGCGCTTCTAGTTTTTGGAGTGTGGTTCTATTTCCTCTCCGCGCGCCTACTGGAGGAAACTTTGTTGTTTCGGCTAGGGAGCGACCTGTTCACAGAATTGTTTTTGTTTATTTGTTATTTGGACTCACTTTTCAAAGTTCGGTTGCATTAGTCCACGGATTTTGGCCAGTGTTTTGTAGACTGTCTTGTTTTGACACAGAATTGTCGTTAGATTTTTTTCGTTGAATCAAGGTTCAGTTTGTGTTTTTTGGCCACGGATTTCTCTAGCCCATTTTGTTAGAGTCACTCGGTTAAGAATTTGGTTTTGCCACGAATCTGGCATAGTGCTTTTTGTTCTTGGTGTTTGAATTTTTGTGTATGTCCACTTCAGAATCTGAGGGATCTGAAAGTGCAAGAGCCCAAAGATTAGCATACCGAAACAGACGAAAAATGGATGAACTTTTAAATCAGCAGCAACAAACAATTAGGTCTTTGCAACAAAGACTAGATGGGTTACAGCAGACTTCGAGTCACAAAAATGTTCCCATCGTCTTAGCACCTTTTGCTGGCCGGCTCGGAGAGGATTTTTCCGAATCTTTAACTATGTTTGAACTGCTCGCTCAAGCTAGTTCATGGACGGAGGATCTTATGGCTAAGTCCCTTCCAGCTTATCTTCGAGAGGGTGCTTTAGAGGCATACCAAGGGTTAACTCCTGAACAGAAACGGAGCTACCCTCGGTTAAAATCGAAGCTAACTGAAATTTTA
>JASAND010031933.1:0-13964 GCA_030248195.1 Trissonchulus latispiculum | reverse complement strand
TCAATTCGCATCAGAGAGGATTTGCCCAGTCCAGGGCTCTGATGATGATGATCTGGCACGTGACAGACACAGGCTGGAAAGCATTGTCTGAAACAGGAACAGAAAAGAAACGATAAAAACCTTGAGTGCAAAGAGAAAAAGTGGAAAATGAAAAATTGCATAGACAATATATAAATTTTAAAGCGCTAACACAACAATTATCTTTCACTACAATCAGTAAATTTGTCAGATAGAGAGGAATGAAAGAATGATGACAACGTTCGACAACAAATTCTGCCTTCAGAACTTTAAATTTACCGTCTAAAAACGTTTTTGTCGTTTGACATAACGATACAAACTAGGAACATTGTCTTCCCCCCCTTTAAACCCTGATAAATTTCAGCTAGTGTGTCCATCAAATAAATTTGTACAGACGAGGACAACATTATATACATACCTAATGAGATTAGCAAATGTATTGGCGGATACAATAAAGCCCTTGGGTCCGGTCTGGACAAAGGCCGCATAGTGGGCATAAAGCTCGCCTCGAGATGCAGACGCTCCGGCCACAGCCTCACAATGAGACTTCAACCTAAAATATATACGTATATATATATATATACATAATATAGGCATGCCTGTAGTGGGTTGCAATCTTAGGGAAAAACCCACATATGTAGATGATGATAATGGGGAGGATTTTGTAAACGATTTTTTGAAACACAATCAACCGGTTTGGAAATAAACAACTCCGGATATGCTCTCCGGGATTTTTGTGCTTCCCCCCCCCCCCCTGATTTTTTGGGGGCCCACATTTTTGCCAAAACAAGCAAGTTTTCAAAAATTTTCCGGCTCAGCCGGAGAAATTTTCGTAGAAATGGCCATTTTTAGCCTAGGTCTAGGTATTTGTGAGAACTTTTCGAGTTTCTACCTGCAAATACGCCAAAAAATACTAATTTGTTGGCCCAGTTTCGCAGCCCCAACCTAGGAAAAAACCTTAAACCCTACTTCCCCCACCCGTCCAACAAATGCAAAAAAATCTCTCAAACAGATTATGTCTAGCATAGCCATAACAAAATTATTTTAAATTCAATTTTAATTCAATTATTATTGTTTGTTACAAACCAATTGAGGGCAATCTGCTCAGCCTGATCATCCTGTTGGACAGTGACCGCCGGCCCCCGGTACTGCGGTGGCTGCGGCGGTTCCAGGTGGCCGGGGGAGGGTGCCGGGGGTGGAGTGGCGCTCTGAGAGGTCCTACGGGCTGTGCCTGCCACACCTGGAGCCCCCGTCGAACCACAGACGGTCACAGTAGCCGCAGCTGCAGCCGCAGAAGCAGAGGTGACCAGAGTGGTTGGAGGAGTCATCCCGGCTGTTGGTCAACACCACCACCAGAAGCAACCGGAGCGGGACTGGAAGGCGCCCAGATATCTGTAATCGCCCAGAAAAATACAAAAAAATACAACAAAACAAAAAACATCATGACATTTTGGTTACGTGATAACTACTAACTAAATAGAATAGTATAGTATAGTATCTTCAATTTTTGGACAACCTTACATCCTTCATTACGACAAAAACAACAACAACAACAACAACAACCCTGCCACGGATGGAGTCTCAACGCGACGCCCAGGTGGGCCCTCTCCAATGGGGGCTGCGAATCCATCCCTTTTCACGGCAACCCGCCCACGGTCTCGAAGACCGGGTGTTGGGGGTCATCTCGACGTTGGGGGTGTTGGGGGTCGTCTTGTTTCAAGCCCGACTGAAGTACCTGGGAGAGACGACCCCTCACTCTCTATTCTTTCCGACAACCTTGTGGGTGTGGTGGCATTGGCGCGGGCCACTCTTTATGTGGCTCACGATGCTTCTGCCGACCCCAACAACAACAACAACAACAACGCCACCACTGTAGAGTACAACTGGAGGAATCTTAACCCAACCTCAACATGTACAATACATAAAACACACATTTTTACCAATCAAAAGCCTACATACAGTATATACATACTCTTGTTACTGTACACATACCTGTTGGCACACCTATTGCCGTGGGACCCGTGGTTGAATGACGCAAGCTACCGCCAGCTGGGATTGCAGGTGGTGGCACAACCACAGGTGTTGATGGTGGTGGGGCAGGCGAATAATCCCCGGCGTTCCTCCAGAGCTCACAGCTGCAGCAGTGGTACAGTGCTGACTACCACCTCCCACCGGAAGTCCTACTGTAGAGGGATGGGCCGGGGGTCGAGCCGTAGTCCCTCTCCTAGCCCCAGGGTGGAAGGCGTAGCAGAGGCACCCAGAGGATAGGCGGCAAAACCGGCTGAGGAGGTGGGGACCTGGGGCCCTGGGGTGGGGACCAGTCGCTGCTGGAGGGTTGTCGTCGGGAGGGGGCAGCTGGGGCGGGGGCAGAAGGGCAGCCGCCGTTGCCACCTGTTGGGGGCGGCGGTTGGGAGTGGCGGCCGTGGGCAGATTATACTCCACCACTTTCATGCCCATCAGGCCGCTGGGACCGAAGGAGACGGCTTCCATGGTGATCAAAGCCACCAGAGTGTCTGAAAAAAAGAGTAAAACATTGGGGGGGGGGGGGGTGAAAAAGAAACTGAGAAATTTTAGACAGTAGTTAATGTTATCTCTCTCAATGTTTTCACACAATAAACATCTCTAACCCCCGCGCCCAATGAATACACCCAGTTTTTTGCTGCTTGAAGAGAGAAACAAACCAACCAGAAAACAAATTTGCAAACGGCAAAGGTCATTTTCTCCCCGGAAAAAACTACTGGAGCACATACCAACAGCCTTTGGAATGTCAACCAATCGCTGAACAGGGGTGGGACCCATCTCAGATATCCTATAGAGGCACTCCAACAGATAGACACAGAGCATGATGTCCTTGACTGACAGGAGGCACATCATACGTCGCAGGATACAGTGCTCCAGATAGGAGATCAGTACGGGTTCATTCTCCTTCACACTGCATAGATTACAGATTGTTTCCAGGGCTAAACAGAGCAAACACAACAATTTTAACATACGTATGTATAATTTCTGTCTGACTAACTGTTAAGGGTGTCAATAATTAAACATTAAATACACAAAAACATTCACAACAAAATCGACAAATTAATACATACCTATACGTATACGTACGAATACGATAAACATGTATATATATACCCCTGATTGCATGAAATTTATCGGAAGAATGTAGGCATCTGGTCAGGGTTCGGAAGAGCATCTGAGTTGTCCAACAATCCTCACCGTCCAATTGCATCTACAACAAACAACGGAAGAATAGTGATAGGAACTTTTGGCAAAAAAACTTAAAAATATTATGCAAATAAAAAGACATAAAAAGGAAAAAGTCTCACAGAGATGCTGCAGCACGGACGCTCTAGACCCATAAGTAAGGAATGCAAGAATTGAAAAAAGCTACATATTATGTAGTAAGGGAATTTTGAAGAGGGAACTCAGCCTCGCGCACCCCCCCCCCCGCCCCGGACGCAGGATCCGCCGGGCAAACCGCGTGCGAGTGGCCTAGCCCGGGAAACATTTCGGGGGGGGCCCGGCCAAAAATTTTTAACATCTACCCTGATTTTTCATAATTTTTATTCGCTCGTTTCAGTCATTTTTTTGCATCACTTATATACATGCCAACTGAACATGCTGAAACTCTCAGAGACACTGTATATACGTACATGTATAAATGTAGCAGCTGCTCGGTCGGTCTGGGGGCAGCGCCCCCAGAAGCTGGAAAAGTTTTTAAATTGCAACAAAGTCATAATGAAAACGTTTGAAAAGACTAATTACCAAACCGCATAAATAAGGATTGTGCTATTTTAAATTCCTGTGTAAATTCAATTACTGAAACTATTTTTGAACAACAATTTCTACAAAGTTTTTAGATCATAAGTGCGAAATGTTCGATCTTTAACCAAAATAGGCGAGGATCTGGGGGCGGCAGCCCCCAGCTAAAAGCCAGACCTTTTTAGATTATGGCAAATAGAAATATAAAAATTTTAGAAGATTTAGCAGTGTATTTTGATGTGCAAATAAGTTTTCTTGAGCGAAATTCGTGCCTACGGCGCGAAAATTTTACAAAATTTTCCCCGACAAGGCAAATTTATGCGGGGGGGGAAACAAATTGGTTTCGGGGCGGGGAATTCCCCTCTGGCTCTCCCCTGCCTACGCCCCTGCCGAGTTGCCTAAATGTTTTTGCTAGAAAAGGCAATTTTTCACACACTTTCCAACGTCACAGGAGATTTATTACCAGAAAATGTCTTTAACAAAAATTCCGTCGTTCTTGAGAACTTTTTGTGTTTCTCCCTGCAAGCAAAGTACACCAAAGAAGGCAATATTGATTTGTGTATGGCTTTTATCAAAAAATCCACCAACTCGATCACAGGGGAATATTCCCCCGCCCCTCACCCAGGAGAAAATCCTAAAAACACCCGACCCAAATAGTGTGCCAAGAAAGAAGCAGATACAATTGTTTACTTTAAAAACAGAAAATAGCACAGCATAATACTTACAGCAGTCGCAATATTACTGAGAATATCCAAAGCCACAGCCTGAAGATTAGGCCACTTGGAATGGATGCAAGACAGCAGGAAACTGAAATCGGAAATCAGAAAAATGAGAAAATGGGCACCAATTCAGAAAACTACATAAGTGTTACAACTTCACACTTGAAACATAACTCTGCGACGTAGGTGTATAGTTTATGCATATAGATAAGTATTCATTACGGTGGAAAGTTGGTTTCAAATTTGATTGAAGTATGCCCCTTTATTTGGCAAAAAATTTGTATTTTGGTTCATTCAGATACATTTGGTATAGTTAGAAACGTCTGGCTACTATACTGTGATTTGTTGGAATTGAATTTTTTATTTAAAGTTTGAATTTTCGTAAATCTTGATAAAAATTTGTTGTAAAGTAACTCCCCAGTTTTCAGTACCGAGAAAAGTCAAATTCCACAGTCAATAAGTTTCAAAAATTATTTTAAAAAATTCAACGGCCTAACTTTAAAAATCAAATTCCAACAAATCACAGCATAAATGAATAGACGTTTTGAAAAATGGTACCAAATTTATGCTGATAATCTTTTCCCCAGCTGATAATCCCTTAACTATTTGTAGGCCATTATTACATTATTCTGCCTGTAGGTTCGCAGCGGAAAGTGTGTTACTGTTCCCATTGACTCATCAGAACAAACCACTACATAATATGGGTACCTAGCTAGCCTCGTCTGCAATGAGAAAACATCACAAAAACTAACGCATCCTACTACTTACTTGTACTTGTACTTGATCACCGTCATCTTCGCCACGAAGACATAGGTGGCCTTTGGTTAGCTGTTGCCTCTGACGTGATTTCTTTCCACTGAGCTCGATCTGCTGCCAATGTTTTAACGGTGTCATTCCAGTTGAAACGGCCAAGGGTATACAGACTCATTGGCCCCTTGAGATCTTCATGGACATTCTTTTCCCAGGTTTGCCGTTGTCGTCCTGGCCTGGCACGCCAGGTAGGAGGGACGGTTGAGAAGAAACACCGGTAAGGGAAGCGTCTCTGGTCCATTCGGGCAACATGTCCAAGCCATCGCAGCCGACATTTCCTCAGTCGTGCTTCCAATGGAGGTCTATTCCCAGCACGAGATCTGAGTTCAATATTAGTGACATGGTCAGCAAGCCTTAATCCAAGAATACGACGCAGACATCCATTTTCAAAAACCTCCAGTTTACGGATATCGGAGCTGCGTAAGGGTGTTGTTTCCAGCCCGTAAAGCAGTACCGACATGACCATGCTATCGAAAACGCGTAGCTTGGTGCGCACGGATATTTCTCGTCGGCGCCACAGGCAGTTATACAGGGTGTTGAAGACAGCCAGAGCTCTGCCAACTCTACAGTCTATTTCTGCCGTGGGTTCACCATTTGGAGAGATCTGGCAGCCGAGGTACTGGAAGGCATCCACTTTTTCAATAATGTCATGGCCAACTGAGAGTCCTTGTTGATGCGCTGCGGAAGTAATGTACTTGCATTTGCCCGCGTTCAGCTTAAGACCAATCGGATCGCTATGCTGTATCACTCGGTCTATAAGTTGCTGCATCGCAGGTTCGTTGGACGCCAAAATTGCTATGTCATCAGCATATTCTAAGTCGGCCAATACGTCATTTTCACTGATCACAACGCCGTCTTCCGGCTGCACAGTTTTGGACATGGCTCTGTCAACGGCGCGTAAAAATAATAGAGGAGACAGTACATCTCCTTGTCTAACACCAGTCGTGACAGCAAATGGGTCGCTTACGTCGCCATATACGCGAACCCTTGTAGTAGAGTTGTTGTACATGTTTCTGATCAGGTTGATGTACAGAGATGGAATTCCGCAGGCGGCCAAGAGTTTCCACAGGGAAGCTCGATCGATGCTGTCAAAGGCAGCAGAAAAGTCCAGGAATGCAGTAATTGTTGGTTGGCTATACCGATGCCGACGTTCAAGCACCTGGCGCAACGCGAAGATTTGGTCAACGGTGCCGCGTCCTTTGCGGAAGCCAGCCTGGTTCTCCCTAGTTTCAGAGTCCAATTTGTTGCTGAGCCTCTCCAAAATCACAATTGACAGAATCTTTCCCGCAACTGGAAGGAGTGATATTCCACGGTAGCTTTTGCAGAGACGCCTGTTCCCTTTTTTAAAGACGGGGACAAGGATCGCCTCTTGCCACCTTTTGGGTGTTTGTTGACTGCGCCAAATGGACTGAAATATTTCCGCCAGTTTAGGAACAATAACGGGGGCAGCAACCTTGTAAATCTCCGCGGGCAAGCCATCAGGGCCTGCTGCTTTGCCTCGTTTCAGTGCTCTGATAGCTTTAAGGATTTCTTCATGTGACGGTGGATGGGTTGGGATGTCATCTGACTCCGCCACGGTGTCAGCTAACATGTCAAGTTCGACATCTGCCGTCGCAGGGGTAGGGCGGTTTAGTAGCTGAGAGTAGTAGCTCGCCCACTGTTTTACTCTTTCAGGTTTGGATCGAATTGGTTGACCAGCGTCGTCCAAAATGCTTTCGCTGACTGTTGGCCGTCGACCAGTTGAATCTCTTAGCAGAGAGAATAGCTTCCTGCTGTTACCAGTGGCCGCTGCTCTTTCCATGTTCTCAGCTGTTGTTCTCCACATGCGTTCCTTATCGGCTTTCAGAGAGGCTCGTACTTGCTTTGTTAGCTCCTTCCGTCTAGACGGGTTAGCGGCCTTGCGTTTTTGCTCTGAAAGCGAGATTGTCGTTTCGCTTAAAGGGATTGTCCTTGGTTTTGGGCCTCTGAAGCCGATAACCTCCGCCGCTGTTTCCTTCAGGGCACACTCTACCCCTTCCCAAGCTTCATCTGGATCGTCGGAGTTCGCCAGCGCACTGAACCTGTTTGCCAGTCTGACTGAGAAACGATTTGATACGGCGACGTCAGCGAGGAGGTCGATATTCAGTTTCTTCTGGCAATTGAAGCGTTGGTGTGAAGCTCTTAGACGAAGCTTGATTCGAGCCAGTACCAGCTCATGGTCGCTGGGCAGGCTGGTTCCGCGGTGGACTCGCACATTTTGGACAGAGGATGACCATCGTTGGCGGACAAGAATATAGTCAATCAGCTTAGAAGAGTTTCCAGCGTTGCTATACCACGTTAGCCTATGGCAGGGCTTGTGCTGGAAAAACGTGTTCATCAGCTTCAGTTGGTAATTAGCAGCGAAGCTGGCTAGTCGCAGTCCGTTGTCGTTCATTATTCCACTTCCAAAGCATCCGAAGGTCCGTTCCCATCCTGATCTGTCAGTGCCAACCTCAGCGTTGAAGTCACCAAGGACAAGCATCACATCCGATTTAGGACAGTCTTGGATGATGGTACTGAGACGGAGGTAGAAATTGTTCTTCTCTTGGGAGTTTGATACTTCGGTTGGAGCATAGCAGGCCACTACAGATACATTTTGAAATTGCCCACGGAATCGGGCAATCATTATCCTTTCGCTGATCGATTCCACGCTAAGAAGCGCCTTGCTGGCCTTGTTCGACACCACTATTGCTACACCTTCAGTTCTGTTGATGTCATGCCCGCTGTGATGGATTGTGTAGGTTTCGTTGTCAGCAGTCAGCTTTATTGATCCGATGTTTGGGATTCTGGCTTCCGTTATGCAGGCAATGTCGACACTGAGCGCCTCTAGATCACGCACGAGCAGATTCTGGCGGTCTAGAGAGGAGATGGTGTTCACGTTCCAGGTAGCTATTCTCAATTCACAGTCGGTTGATAGTACGTTTGGATCTTCTGTGTCCAGAAGGTTGATCAATTGTCTGGTCAGTATTTGATCATCTTCGGTAAAACCATCGAAATTAGTAGAAGTAGAAAGGTTTGAGATATCCATATAGCATAGAGCCTCAGGGAAAGATAAGGGACCACCAGGCGGAGCCCTGGAGCGCCATGGCTACCCAGTATACACACCGCTTAGAACTGGACTAACCTCGCCAGCCATTCATCCTCTAGGCGCGGGGACCCAGGATTGAGGGAATCACAGATTCAGTTCGCTAAACCAAAGGATACTCGGCTAGATCTGACTGCACGTCGCCACTGCGCAGCCGGACTTTTATTCGTGGTTTGTCACCCACTAGTCTCTGGACCGGTTATAGCGCCGGTTACCCGCTGAGAACCCACCATCAAAGAAACAGCTCGGCATTTTGTGAGAAGTACGGTTCGAGACTGACCGCACCCCACCGGCTCCTCTGATGGTGAGGGTGTTGCGCCCGTCTACTTCGCCAGATAGCTAAGCTAAGCTATAGCTATCCGCCCACGTTGCTCCACGTGGAGGCATCGATCGGACGACTTGACCGCTGGAGCGCTCGACTTATCCGAAATTCCGTTGTCCCAGCACAGGCAGTGCGTGGGGTTCACTGTACGAATATCAGAGTCCCTCGAGCAATTTTATACAACACTTAGCATTTTAAGTATTGTCTCCAGACAGCCTAAACGCAACGCAACACAATCATGAAGATTTGTGCATATACGTATACTGGGACAATGCTACGCAGACAGCCAGAAATTATAAGACGCCAAACAAAAACAACAACAATTATGCTGCACAATCTTTTTCAAAAAACTATGACTGCGAGTATTGTCTGTTTTAAAAAAACTTCCGAAGTTAGGGAAACAAGCTTATGCCTCACCTATATACAGTTTTTACAAGCTATTAAAGCGGTCCAAGATCCTAAAAAATGCCTATAACTGAAAAAAACGTGTATCATAATATATACCTGTTCAACGCGAAATCCAGCCGTAGCCTTTTTGGCATCAAAGCCCTGAGTGGAAGCAAACAGTGATATTAGTTCATGAGATACTAAAAAACAATCCAAAACATACATACCAACATAAAATACGTGGCAAAATTGTTACTCCAAAAATGTAGCCAAAATGTGGTGTGTGCTGGGGTTATTCTACTGGGGCCAATGTTATCAAACCTGGGTTGAGTTCAACCCGGGTACAAGTAGGAAAAATGCTCCTTGCAGTCGCATGAAAAAGTTAATATGAGCTATGATGGTCAACATTTAAATGTGTCAAGGACAAGATTTAAAATGTTTAATATGAGCCAACATCTAAATAAGTAGAGGACAAGATGTAAACGGCTAATATGAGCCGCTACGTTTCTCTTGGGCTCATATTGACGCTCATTTAGCTTTTGCTTACTTTTAATCCAACACTGAAATGGCTTGCATGAATAACGACGCATAAACATTAATTTTGCAAAGCTGTACGTAAATGTTTTCTTCTCCACCGCTACATCCAAGTACACATTTAAGGCCACCATATAAGTCAACAAAATGAAACCGAAGTCCAATCTAATGAAGAAATTGTGAAATCTTGAGAAATCACATTTGAAGTTATCATCGTCATTATCATCACATTAATTCAATATTCTCAAGCCAATCAAATCGTTTATAAACACTGATGCTTATATGCCAACCGTAAACTGTATATATGTTTGCCATTTTAGTCGCGTCAATATGAGCCCAAGAGAAACGTAGCGGCTCATATTAGCCGTTTACATCTTGTCCTCTACTTATTTAGATGTTGGCTCATATTAAACATTTTAAATCTTGTCCTTGACACATTTAAATGTTGACCATCATAGCTCATATTAACTTTTTCATGCGACTGCAAGGAGCATTTTTCCTACTTGTCCTCCGTCTAGTTTTTGGGAACGCTGCCATAACTTTGGCAGCAGCAATCACAAATCCCACCAGTGACTTCCCCATGCCCAATAACCTTTGTATGCAAGATTTCAGCCTTTCAGCTATCTCCAGTAGCTTGAACCAGGAACCGGTTCAGCTTTGATCCAGTTGATCCAGATCTGGACAGCCATGGGTAGGATCAGCATAGTTTCTCCCCCAGTGAATTCGCCATGCCCTATAACCTTTGTATGCAAGATTTCAGCATTCCAGCTATCTCCAGTTGCTTGAACCAGGAACTGGTTCAACTCTGAACCAGTTGAACCAGATCTGGCCAGCCATGGGTCGGATCACCAAAGTAACACCACCAGTGAATTCCCCATGCCCAATAACCTTTGTATGCAAAATTTCAGCCTTCTAGTTATCTCCAGTAGCTTGAACCAGGAACCGGTTCAACTTTGAACCAGTTGAACCAGATCTGGCCAGCCATGGGTCGGATCACCAAAGTAACACCACCAGTGAATTCCCCATGCCCAATAACCTTTGTATGCAAAATTTCAGCCTTCCAACTATCTCCAGTAGCTTGAACCAGGAACTGGTTCAACTTTGAACCAGTTGAACCAGATCTGGCCAGCCATGGGTCGGATCACCAAAGTAACACCACCAGTGAATTCCCCATGCCCAATAACCTCTTGTATGCAAAATTTCAGCCTTCCAACTATCTCCAGTAGCTTGAACCAGGAACTGGTTCAACTGGTTCAACAGTTGAACCAGTTCCTGGTTCAAGCTACTGGAGATAGTTGGAAGGCTGAAATTTTGCATACAAAGGTTATTGGGCATGGGGAATTCACTGGTGGTGTTACTTTGGTGATCCGACCCATGGCTGGCCAGATCTGGTTCAACTGGTTCAAAGTTGAACCAGGTCCTGGTTCAAGCAACTGGAGATAGTTGGAAGGCTGAAATTTTGCATACAAAGGTTATTGGGCAAGGGGAATTCACTGGTGGTGTAACTTTGGTGATCCGACCCATGGCTGGCCAGATCTGGTTCAACTGGTTCAAAGTTGAACCAGTTCCTGGTTCAAGCTACTGGAGATAGCTGAAAGGCTGAAATCTTGCATACAAAGGTTATTGGGCATGGGGAAGTCACTGGTGGTGTTACTTTGGTGATCCGACCCATGGCTGGCCAAATCTGGTTCAACTGGTTCAGAGTTGAACCAGGTCCTGGTTCAAGCAACTGGAGATAGCTAGAAGGCTGAAATTTTGCATACAAAGGTTATTGGGCAAGGGGAATTCACTGGTGGGGTAACTTTGGTGATCTGACCCATGGCTGGCCAGATATGGTTCAACTGGTTCAAAGCTGAACCGGTTCCTGGTTCAAGCTACTGGAGATAGCTGAAAGGCTGAAATTTTGCATGCAAAGATTATTGGGCATTGGTAATTCACTGGTGGGATTTGTGATTGCTGCTGCCACAGTTATGGCAGCGTTCCCAAAAACTAGACGGAGGACAAGTAGGAAAAATGCTCCTTGCAGTCGCATGAAAAAGTTAATATGAGCTATGATGGTCAACATTTAAATGTGTCAAGGACAAGATTTAAAATGTTTAATATGAGCCAACATCTAAATAAGTAGAGGACAAGATGTAAACGGCTAATATGAGCCGCTACGTTTCTCTTGGGCTCATATTGACGCGACTAAAATGGCAAACATATATACAGTTTACGGTTGGCATATAAGCATCAGTGTTTATAAACGATTTGATTGGCTTGAGAATATTGAATTAATGTGATGATTAATGACATGATTAATGACGATGATAACTTCAAATGTGATTTCTCAAGATTTCACAATTTCTTCATTAGATTGGACTTCGGTTTCATTTTGTTGACTTATATGGTGGCCTTAAATGTGTACTTGGATGTAGCGGTGGAGAAGAAAACATTTACGTACAGCTTTGCAAAATTAATGTTTATGCGTCGTTATTCATGCAAGCCATTTCAGTGTTGGATTAAAAGTAAGCAAAAGCTAAATGAGCGTCAATATGAGCCCAAGAGAAACGTAGCGGCTCATATTAGCCGTTTACATCTTGTCCTCTACTTATTTAGATGTTGGCTCATATTAAACATTTTAAATCTTGTCCTTGACACATTTAAATGTTGACCATCATAGCTCATATTAACTTTTTCATGCGACTGCAAGGAGCATTTTTCCTACTTGTGGAACTATTTACACTTTTTTACCCCCACCAAATAAGGAGCCGGGGGCCTGCCGTCTTGTAGCGGGACCGCACACGGGTGTGCCGGCGGGTTCAACCCCCCCCTAGACTTCCCCTCTTGTTGGGATTGAAATTTGGGTTGAGTTGAACCGAATTAGCGCTGGCAAAAATTAGTCAACCCCAAAATATTTGATAACATTGGGTTGAGGACCGTGGTTTAGCCAACCCTAAAATTTTAGGGTTGAGCCCAAAACTGGTTTCTACCCGGGTTGAACTCAACCCAGGTTTGATAACATTGGCCCCAGTAGAATAACCCCAGCACACACCACATTTTGGCTACATTTTTGGAGTAGCAATTTTGCCACGTATTTTATGTTGGTATGTATGTTTTGGATTGTTTTTTAGTATCTCATGAACTAATATCACTGTTTGCTTCCACTCAGGGCTTTGATGCCAAAAAGGCTACGGCTGGATTTCGCGTTGAACAGGTATATATTATGATACCGTTTTTTTCAGTCATAGGCATTTTTTAGGGGCTTGGACCGCTTTAATAGCTTGTAAAAACTGTATATAGGTGAGGCATAAGCTTGTTTCCCTAACTTCGGAAGTTTTTTTAAAACAGACAATACTCGCAGTCATAGTTTTTTGAAAAAGATTGTGCAGGATAATTCTTGTTGTTTTTTGTTTGGCGTCTTATAATTTCTGGCTGTCTGCGTAGCATTGTCCCAGTATACGTATATGCACAAATCTTCATGATTGTGTGTGCCTATATAATAATATATATATACGTACATATACTCATACACGTTTGTGTTTGTATATATGCCTAGCTGTTTTTTTGTGTCACATACACATATACGCTATTATATGTACGCATAGCGCAGCTAACTAATCTACTATACACAGTGCATGCATATTCATGTACGTACGTATATGCCTATACACTGGGAACTTATGTGGTATATAATGCGCTTCCCATGACAGACTCCTTTACATTAATAGACAAGTTGTCGCCTTGTGTACCTTACCTGACAATTATTTGAGTGTTAAGCGCTCTTGGCGATCTGTAGAGATGAGGACGAGCCGGGATTTTCCGGCTCGGCTCGGCTCGGAAGAATATTGAAAGTGGGTCGGCTCGGCTCGGCTCGCCCAGCTTGAAATTTGAAATTTGACCGATTGCATCGAATTGTGGCTTTTCTACGTTGTTTTTGACAAAAGGCCTGAAAACAGCTGTCTAGCTTCCGTGTACCAGTGTGACTCACCAAAATTCCATTAGTATCGAGACACTGCGAGCTGCAGAGTCCACGATCATATAAAAGGTTTAATGATATTGATATTTGGTAAATGTACATATTCTACGAAAGTGGGCGGGCACCCATTCGTGCTTGCTTTGCTTAAAATTTATTATTTTATTCTATGTATACAATATGGAAAGGAACCAGTGATAAACGCCGAGAAAACTTTTTGTTTTCCGCAGTCTTGAGAAAAGGCATAATCTGATAAATTGCAAAATGCTTGAGAACTCAGAAATACAATTCAGAATTCTTTTACATTATTTTTTAAATGTTAAAAAATTTCAAACCCTCTAATCGCTCTCT
>JASAND010031932.1:0-16923 GCA_030248195.1 Trissonchulus latispiculum | reverse complement strand
TTGGCAGTTTCAGTTTCCCAATTCAATACGTACCTAAAGTGGGTGTATATGTCGATATATTATCGTATGTATATATATATATATATATATATATATATAAATATATATATATATATATATATATATATATATATATATATATATATATATATATATGATAATGCAGGTGGGGAGGAATAGAACGTACGCACATACGTAGCCAACATTGAAATGCGAATGCATTTCCGGACAATGAGCCCTTTCTATAAACGGAAAAAATACCAACAAACGGACGTTTGAAGGAATTTTCCAGCTTTTTCTTGAGGAAAGGTCAACTAGTTAGCCTGACACTTTGCATGTAGGGTGAAATCCGATGTGGGAAGACCCTCCGCTCACTTTAATACCATAGTGCTATGCAATCTGCAATTACTCGATACGGTGATGTTGCAAATGGTCAAAAATTGAAATTAACGGAACCCCCCCCCCACTCCAATATGGATGTCATTCGAAAGCTCTCGCTGAGTAGGTGAAAAGTTGTAATAGGGTTAAAGAGTCGAAGTGTAGGAAAAATAAGTTACTGGGCCACAAAAGAGCCAAAAATGGCGAAAACCGGTCCAAATGGATAAAAATTGAGCTTTGTCGAATCGATCAGATAGTGATGATATCAATCGAAAGCTCTTGATGAGCTGGGAAACAGTTATAATAGACGCAAAGCTTGAAACAAGATATTCTTCTTGGTGCCACTTGATGACTTTTGACTTATTTTTTCCGGCCAACATTTGTGCTCCCTTATCTCGGAATTGGCTGGCCCGGCCGGTTGAAATTTTGCATGGGGCTGCACATGGACCTGAACTGCTCCCGGACATCCGGGGAGGGCCCCGTAGGCTCAAACACGCAATTACTCGATACGTTGATGCTGCAAACCGAACAAAGTTGTCCAAATGGCCAAATTTTGATATCATTAGCCAGCCCTTGACGAGAAATAAAAGGTTGTAGTAGAACCAAAGTCTAAAAATGCACCCATTTTGAGTTTGGAGGCTGAAAATGGTCAAAAATGGCCAAGACGGCCAAACCGGTCGTTTGCAGGTGTTTTCCGGCTTTTTCTTAAGGAAAGGTCAACTAGTTGGCCTGAAGCTTTGCATGTACAGTGAAACCCGACGTGGGAAAACCCTCCGCGCACGTAAGTACCATAGTTTTCGCAATCTGCAATTACTCAAAAAGGTTGCTAACGTTTAACATTGAAATTATGGATGTCGCTGAGTAGGTGAAAAGTTGTAACAGGGTTAAAGAGTTAAAGTGTAGGAAAAATAAGTTACTGGGCTACAAAAGAGCCAAAAATGGCGAATACCGGTCAAAATGGGTAAAAATTGAGCCTTGTCGAATCGATCAGATAGTCAATCAAATGCTTTTCAGTTTAATTCGGAGATAAACACACACTGAACAAAGCTAAGCTAAGCCCCCTCCCCGAGATTTCGGGGGGCACCTTATACACGTATATAATTTAGACATAAGATAGCTGATTAGCCAGAAGCAAGATCAAAATATTGCGACTGTCTACAAACTGTTGAGTAGACGCCGTTATCTGTCAGAAGAAGATAAGAACTTGGCCAATCCGCGACTGCGATGGCTCTACGATAAGTTTGACGAATTTTGCATTCGTAATTCTCTGCAGTATCGTAGATTTGGTGAAGCTGACTGTGTTCGATATCAACTGGTCCTGCAATTTGATCTGGTAGCAGAAGTGCTTAGACTGGAGCACGACTGTCCTACGGCTGGTCACAGAGAGGTAAAAAGGATGGTCAAGGAAATCAGCGATCGATTGCACTGGTCTGGCTGGTAAGCTGATGTCGAAGAGTACTGTTGGGAATGCACTACCTGCCAAGTAACTAAACCGCCTAACAAGTCAAGGAGAGCACCGCTGCGTCATCAAACGGTGGGTCGACAACTGCAGTACGTAGAAGTCGTCGATATCATTGGTCCTTTGCCGTTGACGGAGAGAGGTACCTGATATATTCTCTCGCCGAAGCCTTTGCCATTCCAGATATAAACGCCAGTACAGTTTCCCGAACTCTGTGTCAGGAATTCTGCAGCAGGTATAGTGTACCCGAAATCATACACACCGATCAAGGACAAAGCTTTGACGGCCAGGTGTTCAAAGGCATCTGCGACCTGTTGAAGATTCAGAAGGTTAGGTCAAGTCCTTTCCACCCCCCAATCAACAGGGTTGGTGGAGCGCTTAAACCGCACTCTTATTGGTATGTTAAAGCAATTGGTCCTGGAGAACGAGGATCATTGGGATAATTTGCTGGGTCTTGCAATGGGTGCCTATCGGGCGACTATATGCAGGCTAACCGGGTTTTCTCCGAACAAGTAATCATGATGTCTGCAGTGCAAGCTGATAACTACGAGCGTGACGATTTTCACACTCTTAGTTATTATGTACTCTTGGATTTATTTTGGCTCTTCCCAGTTTCACGCATTTCTTAATCTAATCACACTAAGCACTCGCGGTAGGCACTAACTACGCCATGACTGCTCGTGGCACACTTGTCTATTATATTATTATTATTGTCTATATGTCAACTGCTGTAGTGCTGACTATAGACAAAAAACGTGTAAAGTATTTATTTCTGGTCGAGTTCCTCTGCCAAATTTTTATTCCTAAAGTAGAAACTTAAGTTAAACATAAGCCTAAACCGTATGTAAAGTGAGCCTTTATGTTAAATGCCTAATCCTACCCTACTATTTAAATCTATTAGATTTAAAACTAAAACCTAAATATAGGGGCAAAATATAGGGGGCGCTTTCAGCAATTTCAGCAATATGGTGCAACCTAACTAACTTCCCTTCCTTCTGCTTTTCAGGAACCCCAGGTGCAGCTGACCCATTTGCTCTGCCAGGGTTTGTTGTGCTTCAGCTTTAGACTACTCCTTTGTCACTACTAAAAGTTTTAAACTAATCAATTGCAGCATGCCTCTGTTGCTTTGAACTTTTAAAATAATAAAAATGTGTGTATAAAATTAATTTTTAAGAATTTTCCTTGCTTTTGTCATGATAACCGACAATTGCGTAGCTTTACGATGTTTGAAACCTTCTATAAAGCTTGAATTAGATTTCTATTTCTAATTTCTTTAAACTGAAATGGTACAACAGTGTATAAGGCAGAGACTTCCTTTATTTACCGATCATGCCTCAACGTACACCTCGCAGCTTTTGTAACTCACATTTTGAGTGCTTTAGTCTAAAGTGGTCTGTCATAAATGCTAATCTGTAGCTATAGTTAGTTAACAAGTCACATAGCAGTAGTAAATAAATGAGTGCGCTGAGCGCAGTGTGGTTTTCCTGCACCACAACTCACAATTTGTGTGTGTATTAATTTCTTTTTCGGTGCATTGCTTTGTTATAGTGCAGCCAACACTAATCAAATTTTTCATTTTTGCAAAGGGTTTATGAATTTATAAGAAGCAATTTATAAGAAACCAACCAAAGTTACAACTTATTAATGCTAACACAACTACTACCGGTACACCACCACCACCACCACTACCACCAGGGTGAAGGAAAACTAAGGAACTAAAGTACGACCAAAAAATGTGTGGACAAACTTCGACTATTTATAGCAGATTAATTTTTGGAGTAAACCCCAACAATGTATATATTTTTAGAATCCTCAGGAACCGAGATTTCGAAAATCCGGAAAAATCCGAAATTCCGGGTTTCATTCACGAAAAATCTCAAATTTTTTAGTTTTTCGCCAAAATTCTGTCGAAATCAAAATTTTATGTCCACGATCGAATAAAGCTGGTCTCGCTGCACATTTTTGCTCTTACAAGTTTTTCACGAAAATGTACTCAATTTCCGGAATTCCAAATTTTAAAATTTTTCGCCAATACCCACAAGATGGGTATCATTCAAAAGATCTTATCGAGCTGAACAACTTTTGTAATAGAACGAACTCTTGAAAATGTAGTCAGCTCCCGGAATTCGCGAAAACCGGATTTTCCGGATTTTAAAAATTTTTTCCAATACCCCTCAATATTAGTATCATTCGACAGCTCTTGATGAGCTGAGCATGGTTTCTAATAGAACCGACTCGCTGAAATGAACATACTTCTCGGAATTCCCTAAAAACTTGCAATCTAAAGCTAAATACAGATTTCGTGAATTCCGGGAACTTGGTGCATTTTTGGACATTGGATTTATTACAGGATTTGTTCAGCATATCAAGAGCGTTCGAATGATACCCATATTGAGGGTATTGGAGAAATTTTTTAAATCCGGAAAATTAGGTTGTCGCGAATTCATTGAATTGACTACATTTTCAAGAGTTCGTTCTATTAAAAAAGTTGTTCAGCTAGATAAGAGCTGTTGAATGATACCCATCTTGTGGGTATTGGCGAAAATTTTTAAAAATTGGAATTCCGGAAATTGAGTACATTTTCGTGAAAAACTTGTAAGAGCAAAAATATGCAGTGAGACCAGCTCTATTCGTAGACACAAAATTTTGATTTCGACAGAATTTGGGCGAAAAACTAAAAAATTTTAGATTTTCCGTGAATTGAAACCCGGAATTTAGGATTTTCCCGGATTTTCGAAATCTCGGTTCCTGAGGATTTTAAAAATTTGTACATTGTTGGGGTTTATTCGAATCTGCTATATACCGCCAAAGTTTGTACACACTTGTTTTGGCGTACTATAGTGATTGCGAATAGCTGATAAACATGCAAAAGTTCATTAACAGTCAATATGAAAAAATGCCAATGAATATATGCCAATCAATATTGAAAAAATGAAAAAAAGAAAGGTCACACAATTCTGCAATGTTATAAGTTTGTAATCAATGAATGTATATTAAACATAGTAGCTACTAAGTGTGTTTCGTAGTTGGGTAGGACAATATTTACTACCTTACAGATCTCCATATGTCAAGGTTATCAACCTGCTCCTAATTAGGAAGATTTTCTACCTACTAAGTAGAAAGTAGATTAAGAAAGTAGATACATAGAGCACAATGCAGCTGAAATATCAGCAAAATAGTCTAGAATTTATAGATAAAAACAAATAACAGTCCGATGCCAGACTCAGCATCGCTAGGCAAGTCTTAACTGCAACTGTTCAACTTACGGAATCCAAGATTGACATCGTTGTCGTAAAGAAACTGACGTTCTTTGGATAGCAAAGTGTTGAGCGACCACATTATAAGTCTTGACTTGCCCCAAATTGAGAAAATATCTAGTTCTATTATGAATCAACTTCACCTAGATCTATCTCCTTATTTCACCGACTTCTGTAAAACTAACTGGTTCTTGGTTGCTCCACCAAATTTTAGAAGGCCTCACTAGGCTCCTCACAAATTTTTGCTGCGCCACCAAAAATGCACAAGAAAACCGTTGCAACTATCTCAAAAACTACTTATCCGATTTTGCTGATTTTTGAACACAAAGGGTATTTTAACCAGAAAATTACAATGGTGATAACAGATTTAAGCTAAAGACAATACAGGTAAAGATACAGACTATGATAAGCATGCTGACGTGTAAGTGTAAACATGCTGACGCAAGCATCTAAGCATGCTGACGTGTAAGCATGTAAGCATGCTGACAGATAATTCCTAGCTATCAATAAACACTAACTTAGTTTGATTTTTTACTGAATAAGATAGTACAACAAACATTTTCGGCATAAATGTCATTCACTGTCTTGTTCTTCATTATTGAATGAATGCAGCAGTTGATGTGCTCGGTGAGCTGAACAATATTTCGCTCCATCTCTTAGCATGTGATCTGGACAGCAACCATTGCCTTCATCATCATGCATTAGCATGTAGCTGGGAACCCCCAAGGTGCCAGCCTCTATTACCCTGATAACGTTTCCCCTGGTCATCAACCCAGATCGAATTAGGTTCCACTGGGAAATACCCTTGGTTATAACCTTGTCAACATTTGCCTCCATCAGGATGTTGGAGATGAGGTCCATTGCTTGATCCCAAGTTCGTAGATGAGGACTACAATCCCAGTCGAAACATGATCGCCTGGTGACGCAGTGGATTGACTCCTGTTGATTTGATGTTAGTTTCTTCAGATCGTAGGAGCTCGGATAAACAAATGATGTATATCCGGCTGATGGGACTTGTGTTGGCGAATCAGAACAGTAACCTCCAAGGGAATATCTCTAAGTTTCGGAACACCAATGCAAGCAACAGCAATAAATGCAGTAGTCATGCCTGAAAACTTACCTATGTTGAGTGTTGTATTTATAGTTAGGAAAGTAGGTTAGGATGAGTCATAGAAACCGGTTATAACTGGTTATATTGGAGCAATGTGCTGATGTTGGAAAGAAGTCTAAGATGCCTCAATATCTTGAATTAACTTAATTAGTGTAGTATATTAATGGGTAAGGAAGCGCCACCAGCGCCACAAACTAGTTGCGTATGATCTGCCTCAAGCGCCTCAAAATTTTATAAAGTTAAGTATACATTGTAATCGAAGTGTAGTATATATGTTGGGTAGGAATGGCCTCAAGCGCCTCCTGCGCCTCTGGCCCAGAACCGCCATTTTTATACTACTCACTGCCTAAGTCACCAGATATGCATAAAACGGTCGTTTCGCAAAATCCGAAAAATGACATTTAATTTTCCTCATCTTTGCTTCTGTGATAATATGTGTGCCATCTCACCTTTAGATGCAGCTGCCTTTGTGTTATGGTTTTGTAGCGTAATTAGTATATTACTTCAAAATCCCTTTAGTCAGTAACCGAATTTCGTTTGCTTTTTTCAGAGTAGCTTCTAGAAAACTGATTTAATTTCTTGACTTGCACCTCTAACAGCGTAATAATACAACTGTACTATTTGAAAAACATGAATTTGAGACATACAATGGCAGCTTTTTGTTTTCGCCAGTTTTTGGTTTCGTCAACGGATTGTTTGGCTTGCTTAGACCCCATTATCAGGTCACCGATTGTTTGGCGTCGAATCCGACTACTAGGTGAAATGATTTGGTATGACTTGGCCCAACTCCGAAATGGTTCAATAACTATGATTGGCTGTTTTACACAATATTACTTGACCGATGAAATTTAGAAAAACACGGAGATGCATGCGTACGTATGTTAACCGCAAATGTATATTTCATATTTACGTGAATTGTAAGAAATCAAGGGGCGCATACTAAATCTAGAAACCTAAATCTAAATAGAAAATTTAAAAATTGGTTTTAAATAAAGAATGTTGTGTAAATTTGAATGATAGTTTTGAACCATTTAAACTCAATTTATTCCTGTCATTACTTATTTATTCTAGCAAATTTTAGTATTGTAGTGAATATATAGCGTTTATAGATTACCGGTTAACCCAAATTTATTTTAATTTAGAAATTCTTTATTTTCGATAAAAAAGTAGTAATTTTTGTAAACAGTCTTCCTCCTCTCACAGTTATTTACACTTGATAAAATCTACCTTAAGACTTCCATTCTGTAGTAAAGTGGCCGGGGCTGAGTAGTTTAAGTGATGGTTGGGCCAAACAAAAATACTCCAGTGAAATATTGCACAATTGTTTAACCACTGCTTTGTGCGTGTACTGGGGCCATTCTTATCAAAATTTTGTTGAGTTCAACCCAGGTTGGACCCATTCAACCCTATGTAACGGCTTCGGTTACGTCAGATGACAAAGCAGCTATTTAATGGACAGGCAGGTTACAGCAAGTTATAACGTCAGACTGCGGAAAGAACCTCGGGAGAGGTATAAAGTAAACAATGCTAACAGTATGCAATAAAGGGTCTCGGGAGAGACTCAAGATAGACAATGCAAAATTAAAAGGGCTCCGGGAGGAGCTCAACTTAGAGTAAAGGGTCTCGGGAGAGACTCAAAATATGCTTGAATATTCAATTAAAAGGGCTCCGGGAGGAGCTCGACTGTATTGAATGATGTCGTAAGAAGGAGAGGTGTGTCTTGGAGCAACAGTTGGGTTTGTCGGGAAAACATAGTGTGATGCAGAGTTGCAGTCAGAACTGTAGAGACAAAAGGTAGGTGAAGAAAGTATCAGAATGCCCCAAAAGAAAAGATTTTAAAGTTTATATATGTTTTTGTAAACGGATGTGTAGGAACTGGGGCGTGAAACTAAAGGCCCAAAAATGAGAAAATAAATGATGAAAAAGTGACGTAAGTAGAGTGATGTATTGCACTTTAAAACAATTTAAAGAAAAGGTTTAAGTTGTAAAGTTGTAAAAGTTTGAAGGGGGGGGCATTGTTTGGGTTGTTACACCTAAAAATTTAGGTTTGGCTATGGGCAGGTGCTCAACGCAATGTTATCAAATATTTTGGGGTTAACTTACATTTTTTATTTTATTTTAATGGGGTAAAAATCGCAGATGCCAATATATAGTCAGAAATAGAAAAATACAAAACAAATAACAAATGTAAGTAGAAAACTAAGCTCTGAAGGGGAATGAAAATAGGGGAATATATAAGTCAAATTTTATAAAGCATTATGCTTCTTGAGAGATTATAATATGGGGGAGAAGGAAGGAATAGCCACCAACCCACCCTGAGCTTTTGGCCATATTATATGCCAGTTTCCTTGGGGAGACTCAGGACTACCCAGATACTAGTACAAGCGCCCTAGGGGGAAAAGAGGACGGGGTCTTCCTAAGCTTCGCAAACGAGCCTATTCTCAAGCCGGTTTTAGACGCAATTTTGGTGGGAGGAAGGCAAGGAACTTTCACAGAGGAACCAGAAAATGGGTAAATTGGCTACACCAAACACCCAGATCGCATTCACACTACCATCACGCCACTGTGGTACTAACCGGTAGGGCCTATGGACCATTCACGCACACGTTCACATACAGTAACCCATACACACAAGCCAACACCCCACGGTATATTTTGACCGTATGTATAAGTTGGAAGGGGAGAGGAATCAGATAAAATAAAATCCTACGTCTGAAACGTAACTTTGCCCCTTTCCGCAAAATGACCTACTTCGCGATATTCAGGAGAAAGAAGAACCTAGCGGCCCTACTTTGTTCGAACTGGGAGAAGGTTAAGGTTAAAAAGGTTAAAGGTAGTTAGATAAATTCGGAAGACGGATCCACGAAATTGAAAAAGACCGCCGTACGCGACAATGGAATAGACTCAACTGAAGGTGGTGTGACTAACAATTTGCTGTGGGAAATTGCATTGCGAAATAATGACCGATATAAGTTGTTTTTCGTGTTCAATCTCCGGCAAGCCAATTATAAAAACATTTCCATGTAGTGTTATCTTTACGGTTATTTAAAGTAAATAAATAATTTTGATATTTTCACGAAAGTTAACCATGAAGATAGCACTACCTTATGAAATCTACGTTTAGCCTCCGATAACACATCACAAATAGCAGACACGCCAGTAAATGATTAAATAACTATGCATAATAAACGTTTTAGTACGGTTTTAGGAGGATTTTGGGGGTTTTAAGGGAAAAATCAAGAAACACTTCCTGAAATAAAATTGGAGGAGAGGTAGTAGGGTCTTTCACTACTGCCTATACTACATAAAGACGGCATAATTATTGCTAAAAGTCAGCACAATAGTACTAGACCTGCCAAAACAATTGCTTTCGACTAATAGCGAACAATATTGTAATTTCAAATCCGTCAATCAATCAAGTCAATCCGTAATATCAGTCAACTGTGCTAGCGATTCGGCACTGTGCCAAGGAGCAAATCTCTATGACGTGTGTCAAGCCGTTTGGCCCAGTTTAAAATTGTGTTGATTTTCCCTTTCTCAGTTATTTTAATTATATGTCTGATTCTGTTCCTAATGAACCATTATGGGGGCTCAATAGGCCCTGTAGAACGAATTAGTATATTTTCTGCTGCATCTGTTTCTTTTCAATCCCTTTTCTCTAACAGTAGCGTTACATTTTATACATTTGTTTGCAGACATTGGATTACTAGATATTCTTGATGATCCATCTTCATTAGGTTTTGCACTGTTTTTGCCTGGACGATAAAACTATAGGTCTTTCCATTTACGGCATGGGCAGTAGGCGCTGCAATATCCGTCACTAAACTAAATTTTGTTGTTTTCTACCAAATGTTATCTAAAATTAACATAGTGGCCATAAATGTTTCATTACAGTTTCCCCTCTTTAACCCTTCTGTTGCCCTAGTGATGATCGATTCAGTCCTGTTTGTATATGACCCAGTTCAACACTTTTGTTAAATCTCAATACATATGGCTATTGAGTGTGTAAACAATAATACTAGTTCGTTAAAAAGTTAGCATACTAAATCTTACTATAAAATTAAGAATAATGTAGTGCATCAACCAACTGACGGTCCCAGCAATAAAAAAGGTGAACACTTAGTGAAATGGGCAAGGCACCAGCACACTTAAGGTGGTGATTCCTTTTGGGCACATATTGTTATTTGGCGGCGTAAATTAAGATGAAATTTGGTGAAACTTTCCGAAATAAGTTCTTTTAGCGTTCTAACACCCTCTGCGCAATTCCGATTCAAAAATTCGAGATTTCCGGTCAGAGTGGTTTTTCCCAATTTCTGAACGTTTGGCAGCTGCTATGCAGTTATGACTATATTCATTCGAAAGATCTCACAGAGCTTCACAGTTTTGCTTTTTAAAGTAAGTTTCTAGCTTTTCTCTTCCGTGAGACATATCCGATTTTCTTGTTTTGGCGTCGAAAACTTGTCATTTTTGCAGAAATCAAATAATCCAACATTTCTTGAACTACACAGGCCGTAAAATCAAACTAAGGGCGTCGATCTGAAGGTCTCACAGGGACAAATTATCCGACGCATGATCGTCTTCCAACTGCTATCCTGTAGGCTGCTATCATAAAAAATGTAGTTTTTGCAAAAACACAAGCAATTTTTTTCCAAAGATTGTGGAGCATTCACCATGCAAGCTGAAGGGCTGCTACTGAACAAATGTGTTCTGCACAAATATAGCCAGGGACGATTTTTTAGTTGCCCCGATTGCTGCTTTCTAGCTAAAGTAATCGCTTGACAAATTTAGAAAAAGTAGGCAAAATACAGGTTACGCACACATTTCAGCTTATTTCTCTATAACGAAGTGCGATTTCACAATAAATAAAAAATCGTCCCCAGCTATTTGATGGAGGTATCGAATGATATAAACGATGTCTCGCGAAAAAATTTAATTGAGTCTGAAAACATTCTGGAAAATTATACTTCTTCTAAAATGTGTTAAAATATTTTAGAAAAGCAACATTAGTTTCGTGGCCTGCATTAAAAAGAGAAAATGTCCGGCTACATTTTGATATAAAAATGGCTTCTTAACTCCAAGTAATGAATGAGTAATAATGGTGCAAACTTTATGTGACCAAAGGGAATCACCACCTTAAAGTCTAACCAAGGACAAAAGTAGGTAGGTGAGGACGTTAAAAAGCTATCAGAATAGACTGTAAAGAATTGCCCTAGCCGAAGAGTGAACCAGTCAGTGCACTTCCGCCCTGCAGTCAGACATGAAAATCCGACAGTAGAGGACGATAACCTAAAATCTGTCTTATCAATTTTTCCTAT
This sequence comes from Trissonchulus latispiculum, assembly GCA_030248195.1. Taxonomy (NCBI): domain Eukaryota; kingdom Metazoa; phylum Nematoda; class Enoplea; order Enoplida; family Ironidae; genus Trissonchulus; species Trissonchulus latispiculum. The sequence goes on along the minus strand of JASAND010031932.1, from coordinate 5,403 downwards.
CTATGCTTCCATTAGGTTACACCTACAGGGACGTCGACAAGTAACATGTAACTTCGACAAGAAAACTGTGGATAGTCTGACTTCATTTTAATGTGACATAGTTAAGGCGACATATCAAATTCTAAATTTATGCTTACATATCTTTAAATAGGTCGATCTTCAAGTTAAAATCTGTAGAGAAGATAACAACACGGAAGGATACGAGACAATCGTTTACATTTCCCGGTTGGTTTCCTTGGCAGATAGAAGGCAAGCAAACAAAAATGTTAATTACATAAAGTTTTTATGATGGGAACGCATTTCATTATTAGCTTTCATTGTTTAAACCTTGCGTTTATTGGATCGTTCCAATTCTTTTCCAACAAAAATAGATCAGCTAAAATATTTGGACGCGCTGGTTCTGGTGAATTAAGATAAGTCTGTTTACGCTTTGATTGCTAATGACATTTTTCAGCTAATTCCAGTCACTAGAGCTTAATAGATTAACCTTTTCACGTAGTCTTATAATTCTTATTCTCTGGCAAAGACTTAACTTTTACTTACTCTTCTTTTTCCTATATTCATTGAGCTTAAGCCAGCCAGCCAAAAAGTATAAAACTTGCTAAATAATAAAAGTGATAGAAACGGTGTTGCTGCTGTGTCTGCTCAGTCTGTGTTAAAGCTGGTGAATTTTATTCGTTGGGACCACACCGCAGTGCAAGTCTTTCTCAAGTTTTCCTTGTCACAAAGCAGTTAGTGTTTAAGGTGGTGGTATCCTTTTGTGCAGTGCTTTTGTGGTGATTTTTTTGAAACGCTATAACTTTCGCAATTTTGGGAGTTGCAAAGAGCTTTATATATCGTTTTAAAGCTTATTATCTGTACATTCGCATGAGCTTACAGAACTGGCAAAATTAGCAAAAAAATAGCAGAAATGTTTTGACAAGCTGACATCTAACAGGATGAATATAGACCAAAAGTTTTTGAACATCGATTTCTCAAAACTGAAGAATCGGCCAAAAGTTCTTTTTGTGCCACGATATAAAGGACATATGGGCCGAGGGACGTTTTTTGGATTTGACTCGGCAGGTCTTAACGTTCGAGAAAATCGGCCAAATGCACAGCAACACGAAATTTCGCAACTTCGCAGAGTTTTCTTGCTACTCAATATGTTTTAGCCCAAACCAAGAAAAACGTCCCTCCGTAGAAGTGCTAATTTCGATTCTGCCAAAAATCTCCGGAATCCGTCGAGTAGTTTTTGAGAAATCGATGTTCGAAACAAAACAATCGCAGTTTTGCCAAAATGGTTTTTCGGCCAAATCTCTAACTGAAAGCGATGAAGTCCGGCTAATAGGCATTCATAAAATGTGCATTCGGACGATGTATCGATTGAGTATAACTAAGCCAATTTTGTCCTTAACATGTGGCAGTAATTTTGAAAAAACTGATTTCCTCGAAAATGGCCATTTTTTGACCCTAAAACAGTTTTTGCTTATACTGACTGGTGATAGTTCAAAGGTTGTAAGAGCAAAAATGTTTATTTTCGAGTCCTCTTTCCAGCCATACCAACCAATCCCGTGTCTTGTCTACCTACTGCTTTAGCTTAAGGCCAAAAACCAAAACTTTCTTATCTTTTGGCCTAAGAATACAGGACTGGTCCTAAAATGTTAAAGAGCACGGAAATAGGTTATTTCGTAAGTTTTAGCCCTTTGCGTAAAGGATTAAAGCCGTAGGAGTCAAAAATACCCGAAAGGAAACCAGCACCTTAAGAATGGCCGACAAATACATAGTACAGGCCGGCCGGCTGGCACATACAGGCCATCGGCCGGCCGTGGGCTTGACCATTTTTACGTCGGCCGACCGGCACTTTTCCACGGCATTTTAAACACTTAAAAATGTAAAAACTAGTTTTTACATTTTCAAATTTCTAACAGAATAAAAATTCAAATCTGTTAACATGTTATAAGGAATCACCCCACGAACGACATGGTCCCCGTTCCAAGTGGAATCCCATGCTGCAGGGAGAATCAGAGTCATTTGCAATTAGTTAGGATAAAATTTTTCAAAAATTCAGAGTGCTTGTGGATGTTTTGCAATCTATCCTCCAGTTGATGTAGAAAGTCAGGGTGAAGACCGTCTCACCCTTCCGAAATCTACCACATGACACGGTCTCCTCATCTGAAGTTTGAGTCTACGAGAATAGTAAACTTGCATTGGCCTTTTTTACTATGACAAGCTTACATTATATGAAGATCACTGTAGCTCCGGTGGTGTTCAATATCGGACCAACTAAATCCTGAACAAGTAAATGGATGAGAAAGTTACACCAATTTACTGGTAAAGCTCAAAACTGCCCAATAACGATTAGAAGTTGCACGTCTGTATTTAAATGACAATTTCAAAAGCACAAAACATAAACTATAGACAATATATGAGCAAAATTTGTAAGTTACCAGGTATGCCCCACAAAGACACAAATGAGGACTCCCCTAGATACTGAAGGCAATCATTTATAATCTTCCAAAAATACAAGACTGACACCCCCATCGCCGACGTTCTTTTTGACTCCCAACTATTAGCTACGTGATTCAGAGTTGAGCTGAGCCTTAGCGTAATTTTATTTAGTTTGTGGAACATTTAACATTTAGCAAACAGTTTTGCTAAGCAAAGTTTACATATGCACCTAACAAGAAAGATTTTTCTGCAAAACGTGTCTGCACTGAATTTTTTAAGTATACTTGCCTGCCATAAATATAGGCCTGTTGCGAGCACATTCATCCTTACAGACTGCGTCCCGATTCCTGGTCCATCTAGCAACTGTTTCAATATAATGGACTGGATACTAGCACACTAAGTTTTGGGCCTGGATATGTTTCGACACTCACTTACTAGGCAGAGGCGCAAAATCTGGTCGGAAACAAATTGAGGTAAAATCTGGAGCAGTCGTGTATTTTTCCTGCTGCGCTTCGGCGCAGCAATCGGCATTGATATATTTTTGTACATACTTGCACGCTTAAGCATACGCATCTGCATGAAACTGTCTGTTAATTCTCGCACGCTTACAATTTTGCTCTGAGTTTGCAAACCTGATTTGATTGAATTAGATTTTCAGTTTTAATTTACACTGGACTTGCAAATCAAAGGCAAAGGGTAAGAGCTGCCTGAATAGGAAATTGGAAAAGCCCGTTACTTATATCAAGAGTACATAATGATATCATTATGTACTCTTGCTTATATTTACTCCAAACACTGCCTGATCATACTGTTTTAAGTCGAAAAATACACGACTGCTCCAGATTTTACCTCAAATTGTTTTCGACCAGATTTTGCGCCTCTGCCTAGTAAGTGAGCATCGAAACAGATCCAGGCCCAAAAATTAGTGTGCAAGTATCCAGTCCATTATATTGAAACAGTTGCTAGATGGACCAGGAAATAGGGACGCAGTCTGTAAGGATGAATGTGCTCGTAGCAGGCCTAGATTTATGGCAGGCAAGTATACTCAAACTCAGTGCAGACCCGTTTTGCAGAAAATTCTTTCTTGTTAGGTGCATATGTAAATTTAGCTTTAGCAAGACTGCTTGCTAAATGTTATCGACTTAAAAACAGTATGATCAGGCAGTATTTGGAGTAAATATAAGCAAGAGTACATAATGATATCATTATGTACTCTTGATATAAGTAACGGGCTTTCCAATTTCCTATTCACGCAGCTCGCTTACCCCTTTGCTTTTGATTTGCAAGTCCAGTGTAAATTAACAAAACTGAAAATCTAATTTAATCAAAACAGATTTGCAAGCTCAGAGCGAAAATTGTAAGCGTGCGAGAACTAACAGACAGTTTCATGCAGATGCGTATGCTCTAATGTGCAAGTATGTACAAAAGATATATCAAAACAGATTATAGTAGACCTGCTGTGCCGAAGCGCAGCAGGAAAAATCAGCTCTGAAGTATTACAGCAAGTGATCTTCCATTTATATAGCAGCTGTAAATGCTTTTCTTTCTAAACTTTTCTTTACATTCAAGGAAACAAACTTTTTAAATCAGTAATCTAAATTTGGAGGAAAGTTTACTTGATTGGATTTCAATTCAAGTTGTGATGGAGGAAATTTATTTTACCGTTATGTGAAGAAGCATCCAAAACAGTTTCAGTTGTGTTTATTAGAAACTACCAGTCAAACTTAATCAAATAGATTATGATTAAGAATGAAAGTACAATTATAGTTGGAAATCAGAATTACTGGGACCAGAACATGTTTATTAATTGGCTTTACCTAATTTATCCTGCATTAACAAAGTTTATTTCAGCAATTTTACGCGTAAAAGAAGAGTTTAGTGACAGTACTGTTGGTTGTTCCAAAATTTGATAGGGCGGTCGTTGACCGTCCTGTCGGTCGGCAAATAGGTCTCGGCGGCCGACTGCCTACAGTCTCAACGACCGACCGTAGGCTTGACGGACTACGTCAGGCCGACAATGGACCTTTGGCTGGTGAGCCGTCGGTCTGGCGACCGCTCTTAACACCAGAAGTTTAAACTGATAATAGATTTCAACGCGTATTGAATTGCATGCTGGATAACAATATAGGTATGCAAATCACAATGTGACTATCAATGAACAAGGAATCACGCTGATTGCGCGTTAACAAGTGTGTTCAGAGAGGAAAGTATAAATGAACGTATATATAGTATAAAGCAATGAACGTATAAATGTCTACACAAGAATTATGTCGGGCTTACCTATTGTAAAATATGAGGGAGCTAGGGATTTAAACCGCTGAGCTCACGCCCCAAATTTTACAAGCGGAAACTGTGCGCAAGGACGCTGACCAGCGACTGCGGGTGGAGATATTTAGTCCAGGCGGCTCTCTTTCCACCGACTTGCCTCGCCAAGGGAAATGGATAAGTTTTGGGGGACGCCAACGGGGCGCCTAGCAAAACGGGGGAACACACACACAAATTAGACTCAGATACAAGTCAGCTCCGGGCTAATCCCAGAGCTCTACCTAGCTAAGAAAGTAGATCAAAAACTGGTTAAAGTTTAGTAGCAATAATTAAATTAAAAACAGAAGACAACTGACGGATTTAATAGGGCAATTCAGGACAAGGGTATGACAGGGAAGTCCTTCCGGCGATACCCGGGTAGGACAAGCAGAAACAACGGGCTACCCGCACAGCAAACAGGAAAAGGGCACAAAAAGGGGAAATACAAACAATGGAGGGGGGACCAGCAACAACAGGGCCAAATGGGAAAATACAGTGAAACTGGGGGGAAGGGGAATCAGCTAGTGAAGTTAGGACCCAGGGGGAGGGAACGGGGGCAACCCCACAAATTAGGACGGAAAGGAAAGCCGGGAGTTAGGAGTAAAATGAAAAATAAGTAAAAAGGGGGTTAGAGCTGAAGAGAGAAATTAGGAAATATAAGTAGAAAAG
>JASAND010031931.1:0-16870 GCA_030248195.1 Trissonchulus latispiculum | reverse complement strand
GTCTTGTCAGTGTCCTTAAAACTTGACAAATGAGTTCTGTGCGGGTAGTTTTCCGACACGCTGAAGCCAAATATCGCAAATTTTTTCGATTTCGCAAAATTCGAAATTTTTCGATTTCTAGTGGGGGGGGGGGACTAATTTTAAACCGAAAAATTTTTGTTTCGATTTTTGCTGAAAAGATGTACATAGGGGTTTTCCGATTCTTAGAACAATTTGAATTCTGAAATTCGTTTTTCGATTCAGCTTTTCGTTCGCTCAGTATAAGCTTACATCTTAAGCTTAAATCTTTAGCTTATACTGAGTTAACGGAAAGCTGAATCGAAAAACGGACTTCAGATTCGTGTTCTACTACCCCGAAAACCTTTATATACATCTTTTCAGCAAAATCGATGACAAAAAATTTTTCGGTTTTTCCTTGGTCCTCCTTAGAAATCGAAAAATTTCGAATTTCGCGAAATCGAAAATTTTTGCGATATTTGAACTCAGCGTGGTCGAAAACATACCCACACCAAATTTTAGCTCATTTGGTCAAGTTTTAAAGATTTTGAGTACTGGGGGGGGGGGGTAATCGAGACAAGACCCCCTATATTTTTCTGTGAATATAAAAATTATTAATTTATCATTTATGTAATAAAATGTGTATGCATGTTTCCACTGTTTTGTAACTAACTACCCTCCCTATTATACCCAGCTATTAAGTTATATATGCGTACTTCTGCACAAGTTTTATTTTGTTGATTTGTTCATGTTATCAAGTAAAGCTACGTTGTCTTGCAGTCATGTAGGGATAAGATAGCTACAGGATCAATATCAAGATATGATTTATCATCTTATTTTGACGTTGAAAACTTGCCATTTTGCACCAAAAATAAAATAATCCGTCATTTCTTGCACTACGCAATCCGTAAAATCGTACTAGGGGCTTGAACTTTTGAACTCGATTTGAACTTCTCATAGAGGCCAATTATGCTAGGCATGGTCATCTTCCGAGTGCCAACCCAACCTCGATGTACTTCTATTTATTTATTTGTCCACTTTAATTGCCAACATTCACTTTATCCATTGAATTTGTCATTTTATCAAACAAAACATTGTATTGAGATTTTAAATGTTACATTAGCTTCAGCGGGTTATAGAATTGAAAGCTAATGCACAAAAAATTTTGTACCGAGAATTTTTATTTATTATTAAATAAAAACTTCATTTTAAAGTTTTAATTAAAAATTACTAATAAAATGCCTAGCGTAATCAGCGAGTAGACACACTATATGAAAGCCATGTAATTAGTGTTAGGAGGGACCCCCCCAGACTTTCGGGGGGTGGGGAGACCAAGTTAACGAAACGAGCATGTCAAGCATGTCTTACATAGTATTGTAAGTTTCATACTCTTATATACTCTAATATGTACTCTTGGTACCTGATACCTAAATACCTAATATCTAAATACCTAATGAAGAAAAACCTAAACCGTCGGCGGATTATCTTTTGCATCGCCGGCCAACGGTATGCCTAGTGGCAGTCGTCCGCCCGTTCCGGTCGCTCTAGGACTTTTTGTATAGTTTTTCTGTTTATCTTTAAATATGCTTCTGAAGAAATTTCTTTCTATTCGTATTTCACAAGTTATGCTTTGCCAATGCTTTCAAAAGAGCTTTTGAAATTAATGGAAGCAAATGTGTTTTCCACAAAATCATAGCATCGTAAAAAACATAGAAAAGAATAAGAATTCATAGTACGATCGGGCAGATCTAAAATTCCTGTTTTCATCTATAACCATTTCAGCTACGTTTCTCAAAAGCTCCCAGTTAGATTTAATTATATAGGTTACAGAAAATACAATTTTGTTTTTTGTTTGTAAAGTTAAATTTTGTAAAGTTAATGCCACAGAGTCTTGGGTTTTTACTCAAGAGTACATAATAGATAAAGTAAGAAACTCTTACGCTAGCATGTACAAATTATGTAAGGTATGCTCGGTTCGACAACTCGGGACCCCCCCCCCGAAACTTCGGTCCAAGACTTTGCACTGAACTACACGCTTCATATAAGCGTGTGTCTGCTCGCTGATTGGCCCGTTTCAGTCCAAGGCTTATTGTAGGCAATTTATTAGTTATTTTAATTAATTAATTATAACATTAATCAGGTTAATGCAATTAAAAAACTAATTCGACAACTTTGTAGCATTTTTTCTGCTCTTTTCAATGATGTAAAAATTGTTGCACGTTACATTCCTTCGAATTTTTGTATTATGCAACAGTTTTTATATCATTGGAAAGAGCAGAAAAAATGCTACAAAGTTGTCAAATTAGTTTTTTAATTGCATTAACCTGATTAAAGTTATAATTAATTAATTAAAATAACTAATAAATTGCCTACAATAAGCCTTAAGGCTAACGGGCCAATCAGCGAGCAGACACACGCTTATATGAAAGCGTGTAGTTAGTGCAAAGTGGGACCCCCCCCGGAAGTTTCGGGGGGGGGGGGGTCCCGAGTTAATGAACCGAGCATACCTACGTAATTTGTACATGCTAACGTAAGAGTTTCTTACTCTTATCTATTATGTACTCTTGGTTTTACCATAAACCCTAAGTTGTGCGCCTGCCGGAATAGGTTTACGCCAATACCGAAAAGCTGCAATGTGTGAGACAATCGTTTTATCACCCACGATAAGTTGTCCAAAAATAGGGTATTTAAAAATTCCATTGGCAACAGCTGATGTTAGAATTTCTCTATTTCATATGTGAAGTTTATTCTGCATGATGCTGATTGCTGTAAATGTATGTATGTGCGTTCTTCAAGAATTTGCTTCTCACCAGTGGACTTAGTTTCTGGGACTTAAAATTGCTAAATTCCTGAAATTTCAAAATATTTGAGATGGACTTAAACACTACGAAAACACAACAACTCTGATAAAAGCAGGCATATCGACGCAAATAATAAGTTATGTGTATGGAGCGCTGAGGTTTTTTAAGGTCCGAACAATATGAATGCAAAAATTAAATTCGGACTATTCTCTGCAAAGGAAGTTTGCCCTTTTTGTGCATTACTTGTTGAGTATGTGAAGCCTCTTGACAAAACCCATGTTACGCGCTGAAGTTTTGAGTATTTATTGTTTCTGTTTACAGATAAGCAGTGAAGTGGAACACTGACTTTTGTTATTTCTACTTCTACACCACTGTTTGCAGATTTGCAGAAACTGTAAAGTTTCAAGTGCTGTTTCACACTCTCAGTGTTTATCTTTGCCCGGACCTTCATAGTCAATGGGGTTTCAAATCTGAATCTGAAGCACATATTTCAAAATAACAGGAGACTCTTTCTACCATCACATAGCTGTCAAACACTTGTACTATTTATATCGAAAGTGGCTAAAATTACGATCATCAGGATCCTTCTGTTTCAGGGTTCTGGCTTTGCGTCGGCGGTGAATCCAGGGTTCTGAATCTTCTCCGGAATTCACCTTTTTAATTTGTTACTTGTGTTTGTTTGTTTTTAATTTTGTTTTTAATTTGTTACTTGTGTTTAATTTGTTAATTTGTAGGGAGGGACGGACTTATTCCTAAAATTGTTTAGAGAGCCGCGATCCTGAACGATTTGCGCGATACCGCGGTTTCCCCGTACTTGCCCCATCCTGGTTCAATTCTGAAGTTGCTAGCTAATTCTGAAACAGATTTAGTGTTAAGGACGATATTCGATCCAGCATGGATCCTAAACCTGATTTTGATCCCGATACTGGTTTTAGTTTCATTCATTCATAGTCTACCTAAATAGATCTTTCCAACTTATAATCTGCAGCTTGTGCCTTGTAGCACGTATATATATGTATTATGTAATAGCTGATACGTAAGTGACCAAATGGCAGATTCCGATCTTTTCAACGTGTGCAACGTTGCTAAATCGTGGTTAGGTGTTAGCGTAAACTTTCCTATAGTAAAGGTTGTATGTGTAGGCGACCGGATTAGGCCAAAAGACAGACGAATCCTGATTTATTTAGTTTGAGAGAAACTTTCTTGAATTCTTGAATGATGCCTGTTTAGGAGCAGCAGAGCGATTATAGACAACATTCGTGGGGCTTGAGTGTATGTAAGTATAGCCCTACTTTACTTACGGCGTCCAGCCAAATATATATTAGCCTTTTAGGTAAATCATGTTTATGAAGCATACCCTTAATTCAGAGGACAGCAGTGACGTAGAGTTGGGTGTTGAGGAGGGAAAAAGTGGCTCATTAGAGTGCATCACAGTTTGGGAGCCTCAAATTCTGGTTCTTGACTCAATTTGTCCATCTGTGTGAAATCCTTCACTTCTTAGAAAAAGATGAGCCTCTATACCCCTTCCACCCTTCCAGTGCTTGACTGCTTGCTAAGCTCTGTCGTCAACATAACTTTCTTCAGTCAGCCACCTTTCATTTATCTGGAAAAATGACTTCAGCTCAACTCTTCCATAATTCCGCGTTTGATATTCTGTCCGCACAACCCTGTTTCGTCTATTATAAATAATTTTATTCTATCAGCATTCACTATTGTTTAAGGTGGTAGTATCCTTTTGTGTAGTGATTTCTGAAAGGCTATAGCTTTCCCAATTTTGGGGTTAGAAAGAGCTTTATACATAGCCTGAAAACTTATAATCAGTATATACATTCACATGAGCTCACGAAACTGGTAAAATTAGCAAAAAACTAGTAAACATTTCCTGGCATACCGGCTAAACACGAAATCGATTCAATCCTTGAACATCGATTTCTAAAAACTGTAGAATCGGCCAAAATTTCTTTTTGTGCCATCTTGGCCTTTTTGGCAGAGGGATATTTTTGGTTTTTGCTTTGAGAAACTGATCTTCAAAACAAAATAATCGCAGTTTTGCCAGAATGGTGTTTTGGCCATTTTCATTTTCCCCATAAATGCAATGAAGAATGTTAGAAAAGTTAGAAGAAAATGTAGGTAAAGGAATATATCGAATGATAAACGAAAGAAGGAAAGACGTCGTTACAGCACTTCCGACCCGAAAAGTTCAAGCCTGAGGTGGGGATCGAACCCACAACCTTTGGCGATCTAGGGAAACTCTATCGATTAAGCCATCCAGGCATAATCGATCGAAACAAGCTAAAGTTTGAATTCGCTCAAACTATAGTGACACGTTTTTACATAGGCATATAGCCTTGCCATAAACTCATAAACAACATCCCAGGAAAACCAGGAATTTTTTAAAGAAGTGCAACTAATTATTGAAAGAAATGTATGGCAACTCATCGATGGCTCAAAATTTTGGAATAAATGTAAGCGCGCCGTAGGCAACGTAGAAATAGTGAAATGGTAATATCCCATAGAATAATTACAGCAGTCATTGTAGTGGAATTAGAATTAGTACAGGGTGCGTTTTCAAAAACTTTAAGACAAATGTAATGTTAAGCTAATTTCCTGTTTTCAACCGAAAATCTACCCAATAGAAATTTAGCTACATTACTAAATTTATGTTTTTCCAGCAGAAATGCAATAAACATTCTGGACCCATTTTGTTGCATGCGTTACAATTGTGAAGCACTTTACAGGTGGTGCCAGATTGTAACCCGCGCGGGGATAAAACTTTCGTTGCGTGTGAAAACATTTTGCTGCGCATTTCGCGGCCGTAAATTTTGCAACGCTTTGTAGAGCGGAGGTAAACGTTTTGTTCCGCACTGCGCGAGGATTAAAGTTTCGTTGTGGTGGTTAAAATTTGTCTGCGCTGTGCTGAGAGCGGTAATATTTTTGATGCGTTTTGCTGCGCGGGGATGAAAAGTTTGTTTCGAGAGTAAAACTTTTAATGTAGTTTCCTGCGCTTTGCTGCGTTGCGCGGGATTCGTGTGCTACAAAACTTCTGTGATTTCTACAGGGGTCTTTTTAAGAGTGTAGCGATACCTATATGTAGCTCAAATGCGCAACCGATTGTCGATTAGAGAAAGTTTGGTGAAAATCAGTGAAAGCCTTCAGATTGAACAATAACAATAATTCCACTCTTTAGCCTGCGTGTTGATTGATAGTTTATGCAGTCTTACGTCGAACAATTATTAGACACCGGCAGCGATAGTAGTCTCTGTCACGGTGCAGTTTTTCCCCCGGTGTAAAATTTCCCCCCGGAAAAACTACACCGGTGTGGATTTTCCCCCCGGAAAAATTAAACCGGTGGGAAATTTTGCACCAAAGCCAGAAATAATGCAGATTTCAGTTTATGAATTAAGTTTTGCTCATAAATATAGCAACTAATTATGCTTTGATGGTGGAATATGATTAGCCTGAAACGCTGAAATGCCAAAATAATTACTCATTATAACTCATATACAAAATCAACTTCATTGAAATATATATTGAATAAAAATTCTTTATAAGCCAGAAATTTTGAAGGATTAATTAAAATTATTGTTATTATACTGCTTATTTCGCATTTGATGAACCATAAAATAAAGAAAAATTTTACGATAAAAGCTAACCCTAATATGTATTTCTTATGCACTAATATTTTATGATTTTATTTCTGTAAAAATATATGCATAAATTAAAGCTTGGAAACTTTTATGTCCGAGCCCAAGCCGTTAAGCAGGAAAAGGTACAAAGGTCAAACTAAAACTTTTGTTTATTTCATAGATATATAATCATATGCAGCAATCAATGCAATGCAAAAGCTAATAAATAATCATTCAATTAAATAATACTAGCTAATAAAGTTCAATTAAATCATTGCTAATTTCTAATCCTATTAATTAAGTATCTTTCCCAGTAAAATAAAAACACAATTTTGGAAATTTTAGTCTGATTTCAACCACAGCTCAATGGTGAAATCTTTCCTTAGGGAAATTTTGAAAGGAAAGTTTACAAAATTCAGGTTAACGTGGAAAATTTAGATTAATCTCTATTAATTGGGATTTCAATTTGCAAGCTGAAAATTTTTATTTCAGCTTAATTCAATGAATTTTCTAAAATAAACTAAAAAATAAATTTGAATTGAATTGATTATTATTATTCTTGTTTTACCTTTGCCCTACATACAGATTTGAGCTCGGAGATAAAATCTCCAATATTTCAATATATTTATTTTTACTTAGAAAATTAAAACATAAAATATTAGAAACCTAAGAAAGATTAGAAGTTATTATTTATTTAAGTATTTCATCCTTAAGGTTTATCAAATGCAAAATAAGCAATTGAATACAATAATGATTATAATCAATCCTACAAATCTTTTGATTTTTCAAGACATTTTATTCATTATATATTTCGATTTAATTTTGTATCTCTATCTCAGTCGAACGATTATAACGAATAATTATTTTGGCGGATTACGCTAGTCATATTCCATCTTCAAAGCATAATTAGTAGCTTTGATTATGAACCAAACTCAATTTATAAGCAGAAATCTGCATTCTTTCTTGCATTGGTGCAAAATTTCCCCCCGGAAAATTCACACCGGTGTAATTTTTCCGGGGGGAAAATCCACACCGGTGTAATTTTTCCGGGGTGAAAATTTTCAAGGGGGAAAAATCACACCGTGACAGTCTCCACTCCCGCATGGGTTCCCGGATCCAGATATCCGAGCCTGACCACTCCTTCAGCCAATGCTGAGGTCGAGATTCGATGTATTTTATCTCAAATTTTTCAACCTCTAGAAATCAAAAACACGGTTATACCGCCCATTCCAATATCAACGGTCGAACTGTATACAAATTTTGATTTTGTGTGTTTAAAATGTGCAGTGTTAAAGTGCAGTCTGAATAACGATTAAAAAGTGAACAAAACTTGTGCAGTTGTGTCTGTTTCGAGTCGAAGGTTTCATTTGACTGCTCACATTAAATATGATTTTACAATTTGATTCGACTTGGATACCGAAGTTACAAAAAAATTGAAAAAAGCAAATCAAATCAATTGAAGCCGGGAAAAGAATCAATTGCAACTGCAAAAAAGTAAAATCAAATCAAATCAAATCGAACGAATTTTCGGCACGTAAAATTCAGTCAAATCAAATCGATTTTCAGACGACCAAAAATCAATCATATAAAATCGGTTAACAATACTCACACAAAAAATAATCAAATCAAATCTAAACTAAAAGGGCCGCATCAAAATGACTAGTTTAGTTTTAGCAATGAAGGTGGTGATTCCCTTTGGTCACATAAAGTTTGCACCGCCGTTATTACTCATTCATTACTTGGAGTTAAGAAGCCATTTTTATATCAAAATGCAGCCTGACATGTTCTCTTTTTAATGCATACCATGAAACTAGTGTTGCTTATTTAAGATATTTTTAACACATTTTAGAAGAAGTATAATTTTCCAGATTTTTTGCAGACTCAAGTAAATTTTTTCGCGAGACATCGGTTATATCATTCGATACCTCCATCAAATAGCTGGGGATGATTTTTTTATTTATTGTGAAATCGCTGTTCGTTATGGAGAAATAAGCTGAAATGTGTGCGTAACCTGTATTTTGCCTACTTTTTCCAAATTCTTCAAGCGATTACTTTAGGTACAAAGCAGTAATCGGGACAACAAAAATACGTCCCTGGGTATATTTGTGCAGAACACATCTGTTGAGTAACAGCCCTCCAGCTTGCATGGTGAATGCTCTACGATCTTTGGAAAAAAATTGGAGAATTTGGAGATAAATAGATTACACGACTAGCTGGTAGCAGAGTTAAACTTCACTGACCACCAAAACTCTCAAACATTACATTATATACGATAACAAACATGCGATAACGTTACTAACGAAAGTTCCGTTTTTAGAATAACTACTATTTTTGATATAATGGTTTAAATCTCTTTAAGCTTCATATTTCTTTGCTTTCTCATCCCTTAATTTCTTGACGTCCTCCGCCCCGGCGTCAGCGATAACCTGGTCGTTATAGTCACTTGCCGTAGGATCCTCCATTTCCAGTGGAACCAACTCTTTGATGGCACGTCTTCATTGGGACCCATTTGCCAGTTGGAGCCTGAGCTGGTTCGGATATAGACCACGGTGGCATATGCAAGCGGACTAGCATCCGCAAAGCTTACAGGTTGGCAAGGATCATCAGAACGCAGTGGAATGGGGCGAACAAGCTGAATCGTGGAGGTGATTGATGTGGAGATATCCTCCCACTCGTGCTTGTAGGGGCTTTGCAGATCTTCGTCCCGTCCAATCTTCTCCTGCCACAACTTCTGCAACAGGATCCTCCCCTTGATAGTGACGGGACTAAAATATCCCATAAAATCAAATGGTTTGGCTAGGTACCGCAGTACTTGTCTCTTCGTTGTGGATTCTGCGAAAGCAGGCATGGAATCGGAATCTAGAAAACTTTGAAGTTGAATGGTAGTATTGTTGATAGGATTCGTAGCTAAGCATAGGAAAGATGACATTATTGTGCCATCTTTTTCACTAGAACCAGCAAAGTGGACTTGTTGTGTGGTAGTAGGTTCTTCGGAGGGTTTATCGGAACTAGATGTGTCATGTTGATCAGCAATCAGACTGCTAGAGGTGTGAGCTGGAGAACTAGAGCTTTCTTTCGTGCGACACAAACCAGAGTTGTGTGTTGTTGCTTTGAAGTGATAACACGCCTTCTGTCGTTTGTAGTTGTTAGCAGTATGACCACTACTTGCTACCGGAGCTTCTGAACCACTCGCAGACCGTGAATTGGTAGCTTGACCAGCAGGCGCGGCTGCAATCTGCTGGAATAGCTGTCGCATGCAGGCCGCATCTTCTCTTCGTTGACGCTCCATCCACTCCATGTCTTCCTGGCGTTGGGCTTCTTGACGTTCTAGGAGGCGCAAAAGTAGCTCTGTTGTATCGGGAATCGTGGTTTCTTGCGGACGGATTTGAGCGGCAGGTCCAGATTCCGATTGGCGTGGAAATATGGCTGGAGACAAGGCGGTAAGAGCTTGGGTAGGACGTTCCGTGGCAGGGCTGGCTGGATGGCTAGTGGATGCCGGGCCTGGCTTCCGTAGGATACTGACTTGGAATGAGGCAGGGTCTCAGTGGAAATTGACAATCAGTTCTGTCCGGGTGAAGATTCCGTCAAATAGGAGGTGCTGGGTTAGAGTAAAGGGAGAGCAGGTAGAACAGCTCCATGAGAAGGGCCGATCTAGGGTACGCAAGGCTTCGTACAGTTCATCAGTCAGGGATCCATGGGAGTTTTCATTGATGCACCAGATGCACCACAATTACTGGCATTGATCACATAGGATTGATTTTGGCACGACATTTTGGCAAACTGAGCATGGCAAATTGTCAATGCCGGCTGACTCAGACATCATGGATTGAGTGGGGCACCGGTCCCACAGCTGGAGTTGGATAACCAGAACCAATGGCACAGGGCATAAACCACGCTCTGCTACCAGCAATATGGAGAATTTGGAGATAAATAGATTACACGACTAGCTGGTAGCAGAGTTAAACTTCACTGACCACCAAAACTCTTAAACATTACATTATATACGATAACAAACATGCGATAACGTTACTAACGAAAGTTCCGTTATTAGAATAACTACTATTTTTGATATAATGGTTTGAATCTCTTTAAGCTTCATATTTCTTTGCTTTCTCATCCCTTAATTTCCTGACACTGGGTATATTTGTGCAGAACACATCTGTTGAGTACCAGTCCTCCAGCTTGCATGGTGAATGCTCTACGATCTTTGGAAAAAAATTGGTCGTGTTTTTGCAAAAACAACATTTTTCATGATAGCCGCCTACAGGATAGCTGTTGGTCGACGATCATGCGTCGGATAATTTGCCCTTAAGAGACCTTCAGATCGACGCCCTTAGTTTGATTTTACGGCTTGCATAGTTCAAGAAATGATGGATTATTTGATTTCTGCGAAAATGACAAGTTTTCGACGCCAAAACATGAAAATCGGCTATATCTCACGGTAGAGAAAAGCTAGAACGTTGCTTTAAAAAGCAAAAATATGAAGCTCAACGAGATCTTGCGAATGAATATAGTCATAATTGTATAGCTGCTGCCAAGCTTTCAGAAATTGGGAAAAACCGCCCTGACCGGAAATCTCGAATTTTTGAGTCGGGATTGCTCGGAGTGTGTTAGAACAATAAAAGAACGTATTTCGGAAAGTTTCGTCAAATTTCATCTTGATTTACGCCGCCAACCAACAATATGTGCCCAAAAGGAATCACTACCTTTAGTTAAAGCAGCAGGCGCCTTTTTGTTCTGACACCTGTCAGAAAGACTGTGAATGCACAAAGGGTTTTACATTTGCTCCTTCGCGAAAATTCATCAAAATTATTGGTGTCGCATGTCTTCGCGAAAGTGCGAATATTCGCGAAAATAAGTTATTTCTGACCTGGGCAAAATTAGTCAAACTGTTATGTTGCTAATGGAATCTATTTTACCTTTTGTAGACACTTTGGCGTTTTTCCTGCTGCGCCTCAGCGCAGCAGGTCTCTTATGTTTGCTCAGTTTGGGCTCAAGCACGCATTTTATTTGTCGAACATACATTTTACCATAAATGCATGTACGTAATGGTTTAAGATAGACAGTACATAAATTCTGTGTGGATTTCTCCTTTGGAAGATTTCTTTCCTTGGTCCACGCAATTACGCCTGTGTGTATTTGTTTATAGACAATTCTTGTAGAATTCAAAACCGGAATAGATCATTCCAATTTCAATGACTGGTTTAAATCAGATCATGGACCATCTCAACTAACACCAGCAGCTTATTGCATGAAATATTAGACAAAACAGTGAAACATTGGATCTCTTTAACTTTATCCCCCCCAAAAATTGTTGGCCAACTTCCAATGCTTATTGCAAGAGATTAACAGAACTTTAGAGCATGATTTATACATCGTTGGAAAGCTCGAGATGTGCTCTATTTAATGATGTAAAGCAGTTTGCTGTAGCTTGCTGCTATTACAAGTTAAGCTTAATAAACCATCAAAGTTACCACTTTTTGCAATTTTTGGTAGTCTTTTAAGCTTAACTTTTTATAGCAGCAAGCTACAGCAAACTGCTTTACATCATTAAATAGAGCACATCTCGAGCTTTCCAACGATGTATAAATCATGCTCTAAAGTTCTGTTAATCTCTTGCAATAAGCCATTGAAGTTGACCAACTTTTGTTGGGGGGATAAAGTTAAAGAGATCCGAAACATAAATGTGGAAAGCAGGTTGATTTTTAAACCATAGCATTCTTAAATTATTACATGACGTTTTGCACACGATTTTGCTGTACCTAGTTAGTTTTTCCCTCAGTTATGAAAATATTAACAGCGCAGCAGGTTTATATTTTTCGAAAATATTAATCAAACGGAACTGAACCTTTTGCAGAAAATATTGCTTGTTAATTTTACTCTACGCACGTTGTTTCAATAGTATATACTTATTACACTATATGCTACCCAACTCCGTTCGATAGTTTTGTTGAGCTGATGAAACAGTGCGACCACTTCTCTGTTTTTTCAACGCTCTCGTTCGAGCAATATGAGCACCTCTCAGAACTGATAAAGTACTCGTTGAAAGTCTAGTTTAGCTATGCTCGCATCTTATCCCTTGATTTTTAAAAATCCAATGCTAGAAAGTGTTCCCTTCTTATAGGTGCTAGGCCTGCTAACTTTAGCGCTGAGTGTCCAGTTATGTAATACTTGGCTGGCTAACCTAATTCGTTTTCAAAAACACTTTTGAATAGACCCTAAATATCAAACTTCCTTCATTAAGCCTCAGCCCTTGAGTTTCATGCTTTATTTAATAGTAAAACTTGTCTAAAGTCTTCCAAATTTCTTTACAGACTGCACTCAATTTTGGTTTAGGAAATTTGTGAGGAACCACCAGACCAAACTCTGTATCCGTCCCAAGTATTAGTGAATTCTTGTCTTTGTGCTGTTATGCAACGATGGTGACAAATTGATTTAATCTATTCAAAAATGTCAGTCAAGGCTTACTGGAGACGAGTCAAATAAACAGATTATCTTGAAAACAATCTCCCGCTGTCTCTTCTGATAGGTTTCTTCAAAGTGTACTCCATTTTCTGGGCCCTCTTCTTCATCTGCTCCCTACATACTACCAAAGTGATTTTTCAAATACTACTTTAGCTGTATGCTGGGGCCTTCTAGAAAAAGCTACACCACCAGGATTAACTTGTTAGTCATATATCCGGACGTATGCAAAATATTGTCAATATACTAGCCAGATTATATAATTGTAAGAGTATATATAAAATAAAATAACACTAGCTTTTGGATAACATTGCCACTTACAAGATACACATTCTACATCGAGTCCTTTCAAGAGGTGTAAGCTTCAGGAACAAGCTCTGCAGGGATTGGAAGGGGGCAACTCCAGCATTAGGGGTGTCAACTGACATGGCGTTTTGCAGCGCCGCCTTCTTCTATCCCCGAGTAATGAGTTAAACTTTAAGAATCATAACCTCGGTTGGTTTTACAGCGCAGTGAATCTGTTTGTGTGATGAAAGCAGAAAAAGAGGGCAATGCCACAATATTTTCTAATTTCTAATTTCTAATAACTGCTCCAATCAAACAAATAAAACGCTACATGAACCAGCTCGACTCTTCCATATAAAGCTATGGATTCTATTGATTCAATTTTAGCACTAATCCTAACAGATGCATTTCCGATGCAATTGAGTGTCTTTCTGCTAATTTGCTTTTTCTGCCGGATTAACTGGATATCGATGCAAATCCTTGTATCCACGACAGCGCCCTTTCCGTATATCCCAGATCCCGATCACTGCTCTAATGATTCCGATATCATTGATATTCTTCTGCTGAGAAACGGATCCGCCTATAACAAGCATAAAGTACCAAAAACTAAAGATATGAAAGTTTTAATCCAAGTATGGATTCAGGAAGTCTCTTCTGTATCAGAAATCACTCAGGATTTTGAAATAGACCTATACATGAATGAAATATGGCAAGATCCCAGACTTCGATATGAATTTTTGAACCCGTGCAAAACCAACATTTCTCTTGATAATCATATTTACGAAGAAATCTGGACGCCCAATACTTGCTTCATAAACAGTAAACATGCTTCCCTTCACGAATCCCCGTTTAAGAACATTTATTTGATGATTTTCCCCAACGGAACACTTTGGACCAATTACAGAGTCAAACTAACAGGTTAGCTTAACCGTGTCTACTTGTCTTTGCATGTCTAGAAGCCATCTCTGCAGTGACATTGCGTCTTTAAAGCGGCTTCGATAGTTATGTCTGAAGTTGCTCTGGCAAGACCGGACCACTTGCACGGACCCCTTTAGATATACAGTTAAGTGTCCCAAATGCGGTCCTGCTTCATGCCAAAATTGTTGTTGAGACGTCACACTCGGGAGATGGGAATCGAAACTATAGAAAAATGGTATTTTTTGATTTAAAGTCAACAGTTATTTAGACTGTCAACATTTCTCCATGCTATAGGAATAGATTTAATTAATCAAATGCATCGTTGGTTGCACTAAGCAAGATTAGATTGTCTGCGGATTAACTGGCGACTACAGTCCAGCTTAAATTTCCAGCTAATGCTGGTGCTCCACTGGTAGATTGTAACGATTCTGTTTTAGGACCATGTCAAATGAATCTAGAGCGTTTTCCAATGGACGTTCAAACGTGCATACTAACATTTGAAAGCTTCAGTTACAATACGGAAGAGGTCAAAATGCGGTGGTTTGAGAAAGATCCCATTTTGATAATGCATGAAAGTGGACGCATCGAGCTTCCTGATTTCACTCTTGTCTCCGCAGTCAAGTCTCGGGTACAGGTGGTAAGTGATCCAGCTAACGTTATTAAAAGGCAACTTTGATGGGCTCATCAGATTGAATGGTTTAGAGTTCTAAACAATGTTGCTAAAGTGGATTTTGCGAACATCTTTTAACTGAACACCACTTAGCTTTACGCAAATCCACTAAAGACTGAATAAGTTTATTGTTAAACAGTAACTTGTTTATTTCATCACATTCTATTAGTCATACTCTTTAAAATGTGTTCACGACGCTTTGTTATCTTCTGTGATTTCAGCAATATCCTGCTGGCTATTGGGACGAGCTTACCATGACATTTACTTTTAAGCGACGCAATGTGTGGTATATTCTTCAAGCCTACATACCAACATATTTGACCATATTTATATCATGGATATCCTTTTATTTGGGTACTAAATCAATCCCTGCCAGAACTATGCTGGGAGTCAATGCCTTACTAGCAATGACATTTCAATTTGGAAATATACTGAGGAATCTTCCTAGGGTCAGCTATGTGAAAGCAATCGGTAAGTTAACAAAAGGTGTCTGATATGGATTCTGACTTCTGAGTTATATCTATGGCTTTCCTTATTTGTGAACAAGACTTATCAATTAGTATTATGGACAAATTTTAAAGATACAACAAGCCAAAATGCGCGAATTGGTTGCCGCTGTCATATGTTCTCCGCCGTTTTTGACACTTTTAGAGTTGATACCTCAGCCTGTCTTACATTCTAAATGTTAGTCCCTTTACTTAGTTTTGGTTTTGGAACAGTATCAACAAAAGCCCAGATTTTGATTTCGATTTTCAAGATTTGCAAGGTCACCATAGCGAGGACGTTTGGTTTATTGAGATAGAACCCGGGTACCCTCTCTCCGCCAACGCTGCTGGGATGCCCCTCTACGTGTTTGAAACCTCCTCTTCAAAATATCGAAAAGCAATAATAGTAAAAGCGATAATAATAACGGACATTATCATAATTCAAAATGCAGAACCTTTGTCTCTCGAAATAGAATTTCCAATCCACGTTAAAACATGGGAGTTGTAAGAAAGCTTTAAGAAGTATTTTGCAAGCAACTTTTTTGCATTGAAATTTCATTGTTTAATTCCTAGAAGATCATAGAACAACCGATTCAGAACCTCAATTTTTATCCTACTTACGACAGTTTTTTGCAATTATCAGTGGATTCAATTCGTTTTCAGACGTATGGATGCTGAGTGGGATGATGTTCGTGTTTGCTTCGCTTCTTGAGTTGGCCTTGGTTGGTCATCTCAACAAAAACATTGAAAAGAAGATCACATTAAGATCACTTAGGCGGCACTTTCGCCGACAGTCGGACATTCCCGGTAACATTGAGCTGACTCCCATATCCAGTCCTTGGATGGTAACAGCGCCCTCAAGATTTGAGGTGGACTCGTCATCCAACGCAGTGCCTAATAAAGACCTTCCCCCGCCACGGATTCTGGACGAAACCCCTCGACTGGAAATAAATAAGATTTATCGAGAACGAAACTGTTTGGAAGAATGGCTGTCATGCAAATTCACCTGCTCCTGTAATTTGTGTAAAAGACTGAATCCGGAAAGAATTGATCAGATATCAGCTGTACTATTTCCTGTGTGCTTTTTTATTTTCAATATTTGTTACTGGGGATGGTATGCTTGACTGTTTTCTATTGACAATAAAATTGTGTATAGAGAGACGGTATTACGACCTCATGCCTTTTAATATTGTTCGTCGGTTTAATTTTCGTGGGCCGGCCGGAGACGACTCGCACAGCACCGAACGCCGGTTTTCTGGCTGGCTGGCTGGCTGGCTGGCTGGCTGCAGAACTCCGGCCCAGGAACGGCCGATCATTGGCACTTTCTGCGGGCTATCTAAAATACAAGCAAATTTACATGATAGCTGATAGTGTCCAAAGCAAGATAAATGTCAGCTTAATGCGATAAATCCCAGAAACAACAACTTGCCGGCCGGCAAACAAAAATTAACATATTGGGGTATGATTTCCTATGATTAATAATTATAATATTGGCCTTCTGGGACAGGAGCAAATCCCAAAAGCCTAGATCGAACCAATCACTGAATTAATTAGGATAATATTCTAGATGATTCTCTTCAGAATGAACAGCTTACATTATCCAATTTGCCTGATACACTTTTGCGA
>JASAND010031930.1:0-30448 GCA_030248195.1 Trissonchulus latispiculum | reverse complement strand
CGCTCCTCCAGAGAACGAGATCTGAGGCCATGCTCATTTTCCACTTAAAAACCAAAGCTTAAGCTACGTTTTGATACTGTAGACATGTATTCAAGCCCCAAAATGGCAAGCCTGAGAACGTTTTGATTTTGAACACGTAAACATACAAGACAGGGCGAATTCCGCTTCGACCATGTACTGATTTGTGGCGGGGAGGAAGCATATGTTAGGGGCAAATGCAAAGGCTGGGCATTTACGTAACTTTCCGGGCAAATATATAATTTACACATGTGCCCGGGCAGATAACGAACCTGAAATGCCATTCCAATTCTCAGAATTATCTGTCCGGAAAAATGCATTTCTCATCTACATGCACGAAATTAATGTCGGGCAAATGCGTAAACTCGTATGTATTAGTTTTTGTAGGTATATTTTCTGTTCGTTTGTATGGAACATTAATTGGAAAGTGTCCATGCCCAGCCTCTGTGGAGCCTTCAAATAGACATCTTCAAATTTAAGCTTGCGACTTGCGTAGTTCAAGTAATAATGAATGATTTTATTTCAACGCAGGTGTTAGGTTTTTTGATGCCAAAAGGCGAAAATTCGCTGTATCTACGACTGGAAAACCTTCAAAATGCGAAAACTTAGAGCTAAGCCAGATTTTCCGAATGAATATGGAGCGGCTTTCCAGTGGCAAAATCTGTCCAGAAAGAAAATGCCGAGTTTTGGACATTTTCCAGTAAATTTACTTTCAATTCTGAGAACACCTGGTCAAATTTATAATTAAAATTTAATAAGTGGTTTCTTCCCTGTACATTTTACATGAAACTCCAAAACTTGCATTAGGAACTCACAAATATGACGTAATAGCTTATTTCTTAACAAACAAATTTTTTAGCATAAGGCATATTAATTCATACAAAAACAAGAACATGCGTAAATAAAGTACGTACCAGCAAATACAAACGAGTTTATGCATTTGCCCGGCATTAGTTTCGGGCATATAGATAATTTACGCATTTGTCCAGGCAGATAACGATAATTGCGATAATCGGAATGGTGTCTCGCTATCTCCATGGCGTCCTCCTGGCGGGCACATGCGTAAATTATCCATTTTCCCGGGTACTTACGTAAATTCCCTGCTTTAGGCATTTACAAGTAACTTATACATCACTGGGCACTCGTTCGTGAACGGTCAGCCGTTATCCTACAGAATAACGGTTCAAAGTTGATAGTCGCCAGAAGATTTGAACCAACATGTATGAATTTCCGATGGTAGATTAGATGACATAGCATCCCTCTAAAATAATATATATATATATATATATATATATATATATATATATAACACCTAATTAATGACAAGACTGCTTCAGCACTGTCACTTAATTGGAATAGAATATAAGAACCACTTGATTAAATCTTTACCCGGATTTGGATGAACAGGATTTGTCTTGGCCGAGCCTTAAAATTTAAACTTTGCTTTACTCTGCAAAACTTAGAACTAGGGCGTTGAATATCCTGGCAAATGAATTGTATTTGCGAAGTCGAGCTAGTGTATGCATTTCAAATTATAATTTGTGTTTCCATTTTTTGTTTTCTTTTAAGGCATTCCTTGTCATTCCTCCAAAGGTATGCAATGAGCTCTCGTGAGTTTCGAAGGGCGTTGAATGGATTTCTGAATCCATAAAAGGACATTGTGCTGAGACCGATGGAAAAAAGTGAAGAGGGTTTTGGGTTCGATCCACACCTGACTACCCGAGACCTCAATTTTTTGGGAGTCATAGGTGCTGCAATGACATTACCTTTCTTGGAACATTTAATGTATTGTGTGACTGTATAATGTTTTTGATGCTTGTTTCCATAAGGCAGGGGGCTGTTAAACCAAAAATTTGGAAACAGAAAATAGCTCAGTTACCATCAAATTAACTAACTTTGCTATATACTTGATTGCTGAAATCAAATTGAAATAGTGCAGCAACTTGAAAGATTTAAATTCGAAAGATTTTCACTTGATTTGTTTCTTGAGGTATGTGAAAGTTACCTAGCCCCCAACATTGTTGCATGGTACCACAGCGGAGAAGCACGCTATCATATATAAATATTAATTGCTTTTGTGTTTCTATGTTCTGCTTGCATTGCCACAGCGTGCCTTAGGGTTGTACATAGATTTTGTAAATACTGCACCTTAGATGCACGTAGTTTTGCTCGATTGCTTCTAATATTCGGTTTGATTTTGCATAACAGTAGTGCCATTTTTATGGGCTTTACGATCGGGGTTTTAAAATATGAAACTCAAATCCCTTATTGGGCTGTTTAAATTCAATTGTTTGTTGGCCAGATGCAGCGTTCATAATGACTTTACAATTTCCTTTTCCTCTTGGAAATCCGAAAAGCTATCACCTTGAAGTCGAGCAAGTTGCCAATAATAAAATTCGTGTTCAATAACTAATAGCTGTACAGATGCAAAAAGTTCAAGTTCTTATCAAACAGCTAACATGGAAAACCATTTAATCATTCGCAGTATTGCTGTTTTTAAGATAAAGCAAAGTTTAGAACATTTGTTTAAAGTTAGGCTTCAAAAATCTCATAAGAATGTACAAATTGTTAACTGCGATACTTGAGTTTAGCAGACTAAGCTTCATAATGCTGATAAAAGGAGTTCCAGCCAATCAACATCAAGAACACACCTAAATTATTCATATAATTACTTCAATTCCATATACACATCAACAATATACATACTATCATTGTTAGAGGGGAATAGGTGTGTCTATAATGCTCCTATGTCCCGTGGTATACTGCATTAACGAATAGCTTCCAAGGTGGCTTTTAAACATATTCAGATTTTCTACGAAAATAATCCTATTATTTAAACTATTCCAAGTGGAACTTAATTGCTAAAGAAGGATTTCTTAGGATTAGCCGACTTAGTGCGTCGACGAATTAATTAATAACCAAGAAATGACTCTAGACAATTCTAATATTTTCAGGATAAGTGCTTGCCAATATCAGCGTAATTTATGAAACTGTGTTCGGGACATTAAATTGTACGAATCAGCAGGCACTTGGAATTTCAGTTTAATTTAATATTAATTAGTTTTCCTTAGTTTCATTTCAGTTCAATCATCAAATAATTCGAAGCTATATTTACTATCGAAAGTTGTGAGTACTTTGTATTTATATTACCTTGTCAACAAAGGCTGTGATATGTGTACATAAAACATTTTAAGCACATTTCGAACTGTATTTGGCACAATCCTCTTATAAGCAATGTATAGCTTTGTAACGTGCTTCTGTTTTGTATAGGAAATATATTCTGTTTTTATATAAATAATCCCGTGATAGTCTTCGTAGAGTGTTATATCATACCTACTGCACATGGTAAATATTTATTATTTATTTGTATGTTATTCAATATGCTGTAGATCGAGACTTAGGTTAGATAATAAATCTAGAGAATCTCTGTCAATTAAGCACTGTTCGTGTATCAAGTGGTCATCTTAGATTTGAACTCGCCAAAATTCAATGCTGGAGCTGAATATCTTGATTTTTGATTGTTATTTCAGCAACAAAACAATAAACAAACTGATCAGTTTTGATTTATGATATTTTGCATGCAGCTTTCAAAATCAAAAGTCAAGCTACGCTCTGATTGCGTGATACTTCTGAGCTCCTATTGGCTGTCTTAAAAGCCACATTTATAGTGCTGCATGCTGATTGGCCAGTTGAATTCTAAGGATTTCGAAACACCTAGGCCACTCCTACGATCAGTCCAATCACATATAGTCGGTGTATTAATAAGAACCAGTATCGTAAACATACTTCTGCCGCAACTGCTTTCGTTGCACTGTCCAAAGCGTTGTCCTCAGTGAACAATAGCAAATCGTTCAAATGTAATGTCATTTGCCTTGCAGAATTTTCTGGTATTCTGAGAGACCATGTATCCAAGATAACAGGCTTGAAAATGATTAACCAGAATTGGAAAGAGACAAACTATCAGTTTCAGCGAGTTGACTGAAGCATAAAAGTTTTATCCAACCAATAAGTTTATTGAGATATATGCACTTGTTGGCATAATTTGAAAAAGCTAGGGGTGGGGGTGTGGATGTCGAAATTAGGGGGAGTTGGGTCAGCCGGTTTCAGGTGGGTCGGGATTAGGGAAAATCAAGTTGGCGGTAGGATTAAAATTTGTCATCACACATTGAGAAAAAGGAAGCCATTTTGTTAACAATTTTGCTAACAATATTCACGACTGAACATCGGCAATATTTTAACAGTTTAGTGTTTTGTTAAGACAAATTGTATTTTGCATAAAACTTGTGCACATTTGTGTCACATTTTTGAAAATTTAGAGGGTGGGCTAGGACCTTGATTTTGCACATTTGAGTGGGCCAGCCTACAAATTTTTGAGGGTGGGATTGAAACTTATCCATTTGGAGGAAATGATTCCCCCGACACACATATGTACGCACTCAATTGTTATGCAGTCACTTAATTATTTGTAGCTCGTAGTATGAAGTGTATGCGGCGTTTTTTCGAAATAAGTCTGACCCAATCAGCATGTAGCACTAAATTGTAGCAGATCACGTGGCATTAAAGACAGCCAATAAGAGCTCAGAGGTACCAGCCAATCAGAGTAATAGCTTGATTTTTGATTTTGAAAGCAACAAAATATCAAAAATCAAAACTGTACAGCTTGCGGGTCTTTCCCATTATCCCCCCCATAGCTCTGATGAAGTACCGAAGAAGCACAATTTGACTGATTGAGTTGAAATTTGGTGGAGGTAGGTTTTCGGACCTGCTGATTTGAAAAATGCAAAAATTTTAAAATTTTAAAAAATTTTTAAAAATTTAAAAATTTTAGTTTGGTAAGGGGGGACCAAGGGAAACCGAAAAATTTTTTAAAAAATGTTGCTGAAAACTTTCGTACAGGGGTTTTCTGAGGTGCTGATCACGAATCTCAAATCGGTTTTTCGATTCAGCTTTTCGTTAGCTCATTATAAGCTTACATCGTAAGCTTAAAACTTTAGCTAATATTAAGCTAACGAAAAGCTGAATCGAAAAACTGATTTCAGATTCGTGACCGGCACCCCAGAAAACCCCTGTACGCAAGTTTTCAACAACATTTTTTCAAAAAATTTTTCCGTTCCCCTTGGTCCCCCCTTACCAAACTAAAATTTTTAAATTTTTAAAAATTTTCTAAAATTTTAAAACTTTTGCATTTTTGAAATCAGAAGGTCCGAAAACCTACCTCCACCAAATTTCAACTCAATCAGTCAAATTGTGCTTCTTCGGTACTTCTACGGAGCTGTGGGGGGGGGATAATGGGAAAGACCCCAGCTTGCAATTTGTCTTGTTGCTAAACTAAAATCAAAAATCAAAATTTTTTGCTTGAGTTTTGAATTGGTCAGTTTGAATGTCAAATGGTCACTTCTATACATAAACACAGTGCGTTTAAAGTGTTCATTATCACAGTGTAGAGATTCAAGCTATGAATAAGTAGTGTCTGGGCAAACAATTAAATTAAACTACAAGACTGCAGAATTCGTGGAGTGTGTGTATGTCAGATTCTCCAGTTACACTACGTAACTACGGAAACCAAAAGGGCGAAACATTGACCCGAGTTACTGTCACTGTTACAAGTTACAAATTGTTCAAGAAAATAAGTAAATTTAAATTCACAGAAATTTGCAACAGGTCCCAGAGTTGTTTCAAGATTCATAACAAAACCAAATTCAAAATTCAGTATACAACATAAAAGTCTACCACAAAACGCCGCCAAACCTTTGAAACGTAAAAATAGCACGAAAGGTCCTCTCACCAACATCTGGTTCTGCCAGCTAAATTTCAGGAAAGAGCAACTATTAACTTACTCAAGTTTCAGATATTTAAAACAGCTTTATTTGTTTCCGCCAGAATGGATGGTGATGTCCTTGAAGGTGGAAACTACCAACTACGCATACCTAATATCGCAATCGGATCAGGAAATCGCAAATCTAAAGTTAAGTTTCCTGAACATTTGCAGACTTCATGACATTTTGTACAAGTGACTATTCAGTATTAAAATCAATTTTGTTCATTATATGATTTATACACAATAAATATTATGCAACAAATAACTACAACTACAGGTTAATCAGCATTATTTATTCAAAACTATGCTATAATAAGTAAAATTATATTATGAATCTCCTTAATCAAGGTTTTGACAAAGATTAGTCCTCATTTTTCCACGGAGCTCCTGACAGAACCCATCGCCTTTCGCGTTGCACAGTGAACAACTGAGTGATAACTGATCTATAGCTTCGAAACAAAAATTTTTTGTATTCCTTTACAGCAAACTATCCCACGAAAGCACAAGCCGTGTAAATATTGCAACAACCACTCTTCTGTCGCCATTTCGTGCTGGTCAAAAGCTTCAAGCCAAGGCATTCTGTAATGGTTCTCCACAATTCGGAGATAGGCTTGGCGGTCTCGAGCACTGAGAGTTGCAAACGCATCCCCTCATCATCCGAGTCAAATGGACTATAAACTGCAACTTCTTTAATGACGATATGTTAAGAACACAGACGGCCTTGATTTTGAAGTTTCCACCAAATGTTAGATAACCTTCAAAATCAATCACCTATTCTTCCACGTCTAAAATAGAATCACAAACTACGATTCAGAAACTGGAGCTCATAAACAAAACACACAAACAAAGTCTCGTCAAACTGCTTTAGCGTATGGAGCTTATAATTGTCATACTGAACTAACCTTACAATCTTCCTAGCAATCCTGATGCTGCGCAACTGCTCGCAGCTTGAGAACCAAACAGAATGAAATGAAAGCTATCAAATTCAGCAGACTCAACCAATTAACATATATAAATACCAGACGTCAGTTCCATCCAATCAGAGATTCCCGAGACCCCACTAAGTCTATAAGCATTCAGCTCATTAAGACCAACTGCCTGACATTTTAAGTAAATAGTCAGAATAAGATCTTTATCATATGATCTTTGGAATATTTAGACAGAATATCTGCAATATATCAATTCCTACTAAAAAACTTACAACTGTTAGTATATTTGGTTAAACATTTCAAATTAAATAATTTCTGGCCAACGACATTTTCAATAAACATTGCTGAATTCATCCAGAATACAAGTTCAATTAACAGATGATCATTGATCCAGAACATGCAAACTGCCAACAACCTTCAGCAAACGATCGCTATTCCTGAACCCTCGTTTTCTAACTACTTCAATTTATAACAAGATTTATAAAATAGAAATATCAGCATGAGTTAGCTTTACATCGGCATACAAGTTTGGTAGAATTACGTTATTGCTTAAATAGCTTTGCCCAATTTCAAACGTGAAAAATTTATTGATAAACAGGATTGATTTATTAATATGACGGAAATTAGTTATTTATATATAATTATTTATTCAATCTATTTATAGCCACTATCGATCAGCACTGCTGATATGAACCAATCTATCAGAAGACGAGGAAAACTATACCAACAACAGTTAAGCCTTGTTATTTATATAAAAGCACTGTACTGGGCAATGAGCAACTTTCTGCTTATATGTCCATGGGATAGTCATTCATCTTCAAAACATAAGGACTACTTATCCAAAATTGCAGGTTGTTCCTATTAAATCCTGCAGACAGTTAGGAAAACATTTTGTCAACTTGCTCGTACTGCTTCAACTATTTACCGGTATCTTTAGTTAATAAACATTTATTTAAAAGATATTGTAGAATTGTCAAGGTGGTGATTCCTTTTAGGCACAATTTGTTGATTGACGGTACAAATCAAGATGAAATTTGATGAAACTTTCCAAAATAAGTTCTTTTAGCATTTTAATACCCTCCGCGCAATCCCGCTTTAAAAATTCGACGTCTCCGTTCAGGGTGATTTTTGTCAATTTTTGACAGTTAGGTAGTCGCTGCACAGCTATGATTATATTCATTCGAAAGATCGTGTAGAGCTCTATTTTTTGCATTTTGAAGTACCTTTCTAGCTTTTCGCTATCGTGAGATATAGTCGATTTTCCTATTTTGTCGTTGAAAACTTGTCATTTTTGCAGAAATCAAATAATGCGCCATTTCTTGAGCTTAAGCCGTAAAATTAAGCGACGGGTGTCAATTTGAAGATCTCGCCGGGGCCGATTATCCGTGATATAATAATCTTGTAACTGCTACCCCGTACGCAGCTATCATAGAAAATGTAGTTTTTGCAAAAACATGACCAAATTTTTTCCAGCGATTGTGGAGCATTTACTATGCAAGCTAGATGGTTGCCATTTACTGGACGTGTTTTACACTAAAATACCCAGGGACCCTTTTTAGTTGCCCCGATTGCTGTTTTCTAGCTAAAGTGGTCGCTTGCCAAAGTTTGAAAAAGTAGGCAAAATCCAGGTTGCGCATACATTTTAGCTAATTTCTTTATAACGAAGAGCGGTTTCATAATAACTAAAAAAGGGTCCCCAGCTATTTGATATTGGAATCGAATGATGTGGCCGGTTCCTCACGAAAAGATTTACTTTAGTCTGCAAAAAATCTGGAAAATTAAATTAGTTCGAAAATGCAGTAAAATAATTTCCAAGAACTAAAGTTAGTTTCGTTGTATTCATTAGAAAGAGCAAATGCTAAGCTGCATTTTGATATAAAAATGCCTTCTTAACTCCAAGTAATGGTTGAGTAATAATGGTTCAAAGTTGATGTCTCCAAAAGGACTCACCACCTTAAGATAAGCTTATCCCAGAAATGTTACTCGAGTGCACGTACAAGGATTGCTACAAAATTTACAAACGTATTAGTTTGGTTTTATCAAAAGTTTTAACGCAAGGGCCTAAGGTTTACATGAACGTGTGCAACTAACTTTGCCCGCTCCAGTCGGGAATGCTCTTTGATTAGCGTCGGGTCTGGCCGAGTTAAGCCCGGTTCACACTAGGGCACAAGCACAAGCACAAGCACAGGCACAAGCACAAGCACAAGCACAAGCACAGGCACAAGCACAAGCACAAGCACAACCGGTTCACACTGTTGAAAACTGGCACAAGCACAAGCACAAGCACAAGCACAAGCACAACGCCGAGTTGAATCCAGTTTAACTTTTTGCACAAGCACAAAGCTTGCGGAATCTGTTGTCGGCTAGTAAGCATTAGCTTTTAAAGCTTCTAAAACATTCGCTTCTGGAGGCAACTAGTAACAAGTTGGTCACCTTAAATACTTCTCAAAAATCTTCTAAAGGGGATGTTTGGGTAACATCTTAACTGTTCATGCTGAGAGCTTTAGTATTAACTTTAGGTTCAAGCAGCAGGTAGAGCATTGTTTTTGGCAGCCGGTCAGCATTTAATGGGAATAAACTTACATTAAACTCCATTTAGAAACTTCAAAATTTATGTTTTGAGGGATTAGTTCGTTGCACCGCTGGCGAAGCTACTTATATATACCTTGATTTTCAACTATTCCTGAGCATGTTTAATTTGTGGTCTCAGGTTGGCAAGATATATTGGAAGATTGTAAAAAATCTAATCATTTTGAACTTTCAATGGGTTTCGTAGATTACTTAGGTTTGTTAGATTGTCTAGAATAGATCAACTTGCAAGCTATTTGGTCATAACAGCTTTGTGGGCAGAACAATGAAGATAGACTCATGAACCGACAAACCGCAATAATTGTTATCCATGTGGATTACCTGTGCAATATGAACAGTGCGGTTCCCGAGTAGAATGACAGGGCGCTTCAACAAATGTCGCGGATATTCAAACTTTCCACACCTCTTACCTAGAAAACCCAAAAAGCATCGCCGACCACAGAAGTCTAACCAAGAGGTCATGCCAGACCATTTAGATGTTTTGTTACTCAGTAGCACATTTGGCGGTCTTTATTGGGTAGTTTTGAAACTCTCCACTGAGGCCGTTAACTACTAACTGGCGGAGCTTAAGTTATCCAACTTCCAAAATAATGATCAGTGCGTTCAATAGTGAGTCACTGCCAACTGGATATCCCTCGAAGTCAATGACTTGGTTCATTTATAAAGAAAATGCAGGAATGTGAAAATTGATTAAGTTTCTATTTAACGCTAAATCAGAACAACATATTCAAAAATTTGGCTTACAAATGAAAAACTGGTGTAACAAATTCAAGCTGTCTGGGCCAACTCAACTGCTGCAAGTTCATGTCTGTTAAAACATTGGAATCCTGGTGACTCCTGTTTTATTTTCCAGTAGTCAAAACGTTTTGCAAAAACCATCGCTAAAATTGTTTGCCAAAGCTTCTTTACTATGTTCGCGATTTCCTCGTTTCCGATCTGTTATAAAAATTTGAAGTAGCAGCATATAACAGTGGAATGACTGTAGATTGTTTGTAGACGTTTCTTCACGGTCAGTATAAAATAATTTAAATATCACAGCCCTTTAAAGTATATAGAGATATACAGAAGGTTTAGTATTTTGAAGGACTGACTACTGAAAGGCATCAAGTTTTTCCGGCTACGCCTCAGCGTAGCCGGCTATTATACATTATTCTGTACAGCTGTTCGTTAAAACTGTGCCGTTAATTTGGTTCATGTGTTGAGCATACAGGGGAGTTTGGTTTCATAGTTGAATGCATATCAGTGAAGTATACACGCATGCATATATTGTTGGCTGCTTCAAGATCCTGTCAACAAACTTCTAATCTCACTCAGGTCCAATATGCAAATTAGGAACCTGCTATTCGTGATTTTTGTTAAGATAGACAATTGACAATAGGCTATACAATAGGTTAGACAATAGGCATCCGAAATACTTTCTCAATGAAGTAGTGTCAAATTTTGGAATTCTTAGAAATTGTGGAAACTCCGTCGTTAGCTAAATTCAAAACAAACGTTCTAGTACAGTAGCTGGTATGTAGTTGAGTATCTACAGACGTTGGACTACATTATCTTATGTAGCGTAGCCGGCCCCTGTCTGAGATACAGTCTCAGCTCCATAGCTTACTCAAAAAGTTTTGCACACAACTTCTGCTTGTTATCATTTGAATCATTTCAATTTCAGTCAATAGTTTAACAACATAAGATTAATCACATAAAGTGGTTATTTATTTTGTGAAGACTTTTGTGTTCTTCTGAAGTTCATCTAAAGATTTTGTGGAAGTGAAGTCAAATTCAATATGCCGGAAGATTATTAATCCACTCTATCTACGGTTTTAGTTTACGATAATCCAGAATAATAAATACATACTAAGTCCGAAATAATTTCTGATTTAAGCCTTATGCGATGAATACAAATATAAATTGAAACCCATTTCTGCAGCAATATCCTTAACAAGCTGGCCCCTAAAAGGAGCATCATCCCGATGTTGTGTTAGCAGCACAGATTGTTGCAACATTTACTTTCAGATATGGGTTGGATTTTGGAATAAACTGTGTGCTTTCCTTTTTACGGAACGTTTCTTAGTTTAGCGCGGAGTGCTTTATCTTCATAGACCTTTATTTTGTTTATGATCTCCCACCAAATGGGGAACCTGTTACCTGTTTTGCCGAAGTCCCCCAAATACAGAGCCATTTCGTAAAAACCTGTAGCAACTTGTTTATTTCAAGCGAATCCAGCATACCCAGTAAAGCATCGGCCATAGCGCCCTTCGGGTATATAATGATATCAGCTATATCACATATTGATTTAACAAATATTTAACTCGTTAGTCATAAAATTCGCTTGATGTTTCCAAAATAAAGAAAGTTGAGTCTCCGTTGGGTTTTTTATTGCGCTGGATGCATAAGATTTTGTTTACTCTAGTAATGGAATCGGAAGGTCCCTGCAGAATTTCTCTGACAATTTACCTATGTAGTTTTCAAGGATGGAGTCTTTGGCTGTAGCTGCTGTGTTTAGGATTTTAGAAGTGCGTATCCCATGAACGGTCGGGTCCATACATGTGCTTGGAGGGGAGGTGTTTGGGGGGGGGGGGTCCCCCCCCCCCCCCCCCAGACCTGGAGCTCAGCCCTCCAAAGGGGTCCCTCCCCCCAGAATCCGGATTTTTTCGGTTTTTTGGGCAAACAATGTCTGGTCGGGTCCAACTCCTTAATTAAAATTAATGCTAAAATCACAGTAGTCAGCTAGCTAGCTAGCTAGCTAGCTAGACTCACTCAAAGCAAACACGTTTGACTCCACATCTAAATAGTCATAAAAACTAACTGTAATGGGCTTATTTCATCCAATAGTGTAATGTTGCCCATCTTTGCCTGCTCAGAATATTTTCTCAGTTTCTGCAAAACTTGCTGAATTCTTGCAGCATTGTTGACTAATTTATCGAAAAGGTGCAGCTCTGTCTCTGCTTGCTTCCGGTGGAAAACCGAACAATTTAAAACTTTAAACCAAACTTAAGAGCTCACTTTCTGCATAAGATTTAGACTGAAAAAAGAATTATGTAAAAATGCCATGTCAAGAAGATCAACAATTCAAACCGTCAATGCATCGACCAGATTCAAGCTTAGATAAAGAATGACTGATGAATGCGACAATCTAATTTGCATATTAAGAGATGGTTTTGTCTACAATCCGCAATCCAACCGAAGGGGGCACTGCACAAAAGATTAAAGGAATTGTAAATTCACAATTGCTAGGGGGGGCTTCAATTGAAAAAGTACAGCTGAAATTGGTTTTTGTTATTTATGTTATCTATTACTGGTGATAGCTGGTGACCCATTTTTGCACATGCACCCTCTGCACAAAAACGTAATCCTCAACAATTTTCAATGCTGGTGACCCATTTTTGCACATGCACCCTCTGCACAAAAACGTAATCCTCAACAATTTCCAATGCTGGTGACCCATTTTTGCACATGCACCCTCTGCACAAAAACGTAATCCTCAACAATTTCCAATGCTGGTGACCCATTTTTGCACATGCACCCTCTGCACAAAAACGTAATCCTCAACAATTTCCAATGCTGGTGACCCATTTTTGCACATGCACCCTCTGCACAAAAACGTAATCCTCAACAATTTCCAATGCTGGTGACCCATTTTTGCACATGCACCCTCTGCACAAAAACGTAATCCTCAACAATTTCCAATGCTGGTGACCCATTTTTGCACATGCACCCTCTGCACAAAAACGTAATCCTCAACAATTTCCAATGCTGGTGACCCATTTTTGCACGTGCACCCTCTGCACAAAAACGTAATCCTCAACAATTTCCAATGCTGGTGACCCATTTTTGCACATGCACCCTCTGCACAAAAACGCACTCCTCAACAATTTCCAATGCTGGTGACCCATTTTTGCACATGCACCCTCTGCACAAAAACGTAATCACATGCACCCTCTGCACAAAAACGTAATCCTCAACAATTTCCAATGCTGGTGACCCATTTTTGCACATGCACCCTCTGCACAAAAACGTAATCCTCAACAATTTCCAATGCTGGTGACCCATTTTTGCACATGCACCCTCTGCACAAAAACGTAATCCTCAACAATTTCCAATGCTGGTGACCCATTTTTGCACATGCACCCTCTGCACAAAAACGCAGTCCTCAACAATTTCCAATGCTGGTGACCCATTTTTGCACATGCACCCTCTGCACAAAAACGTAATCCTCAACAATTTCCAATGCTGGTGACCCATTTTTGCACATGCACCCTCTGCACAAAAACGTAATCCTCAACAATTTCCAATGCTGGTGACCCATTTTTGCACATGCACCCTCTGCACAAAAACGTAATCCTCAACAATTTCCAATGCTGGTGACCCATTTTTGCACATGCACCCTCTGCACAAAAACGTAATCCTCAACAATTTTCAATGCTGGTGCCCCATTTTTGCACATGCACCCTCTGCACAAAAACGTAATCCTCAACAATTTCCAATGCTGGTGACCCATTTTTGCACATGCACCCTCTGCACAAAAACGTAATCCTCAGCAATTTTCAATGCTGGTGACCCATTTTTGCACATGCACCCTCTGCACAAAAACGTAATCCTCAACAATTTCCAATGCTGGTGACCCATTTTTGCACATGCACCCTCTGCACAAAAACGTAGTCCTCAACAATTTCCAATGCTGGTGACCCATTTTTGCACACGCACCCTCTGCACAAAAACATAATCCTCAACAATTTCCAATGCTGGTGACCCATTTTTGCACATGCACCCTCTGCACAAAAACGTAATCCTCAACAATTTCCAATGCTGGTGACCCATTTTTGCACATGCACCCTCTGCACAAAAACGTAATCCTCAACAATTTCCAATGCTGGTGACCCATTTTTGCACATGCACCCTCTGCACAAAAACGTAATCCTCAACAATTTCCAATGCTAAGCATAGGCTGTAGTTTCAATGTTGAGCTAAAGCAATCCATTTTGCTACAGATTCGATAACAGCTATCCCGCCTTTAGGCGGGATAAAAACAAGACTTACGTCAACTCCTTTTTATCCGTTTATATCTAGTTTTAGAATATCTTTTTCAATTAAAAACAGGTGGAGCTGCGCCGATCAGAACGAAGTTAGGACCATATTTGCGTGCTACTGATGTAAACATTGAACTTCTGGCGCAAAGGGAAATAAAGTTCATGATTTTAGTCAATTTCATAAATGGCAGGATTGCCAAAACCGTTCTTAGTAAAAAGTCACGCAATATGTTTTTGTTCTAATAACAGCACCGGTTTATAAAACTGTGAGGCTTGCACAATTTTGGTCGTTTCAGTCATAACTCTCCAGTATTCAAACAGTCTTACTCTCAACTGAAAGTGCGAAAACTTCAGGTAATGTTAGAATTTTAACTAATACTGATTTGTCAAAATGCAACGAAAATGCAAAATTTTACTTCAACATAAGTTTTACAGTAAATGGTAGTGCAGCCCTGATGACGTAGCAGGACACCCGGAGCTCATCCGTGAAGTCGAATCCCTCGTCCAGTGATAAAGTCATCACAAGAGGGTGCACTCATGGCTATAAGAAGTAGTATTGGCGATGAGCATCAAAAAAATTCTGCGCTACAGCTATGTGTATGCTGGTTTCGGATGTCTGGTGCTTAACTCCAGTGTGCTGCTTGACTGTTCATCTTTAGATGAACAGCAAGCAGCTGTTTGGCAGGTACTCATGAAAACTTGTTAACTGCTTTCCGTAAGCCTGTTTTACAAGTTTCAATTATCGCTTAATTTGAGTAATTCGGTGAAAATTGTCTATACAGGTAAGACTATCTTGATTCTCTCAAGTTCACAACAGTACTCAGAGTCAGCAATCTTTGAAAGGAAGAATTTCCTGCCACGTGATAGAGCAGCAGCAGATTCACACGTTATGGTTACATAGTTTAGTATATCAGAAACCGATAGGTTCTGACGAACATGCCGAATGCATCATTAGCAACGGAAAAACAACAGAGACGTTGTAAGTCAAAACCTGATACTGTGGTGGTAACGGAGCTACGAGCATTTAAATCCGTTTTTCTTAATAATTTTTAACGTTCCATTACTTGACCGCTCAAACATTCACAGGTTCAAACTAATAATAACATGGTATCATTGAATAAACTGTCTACCTAAAATCTGAGACGATGTCTAATACATCTGCATGTTACCAGTGAAGATTTGCGCTATTTAATTTTATGAATGGCAACGGGCTAATCCGAAAATGAAAGGTTTTATAAGCACAACAGATTAACTATATCATTTATGCTTGTTTTTTGAGTAAACAAACGTAAAGAACTTACAATCTCAGACGATCTGTAACTCAACATTTAGACAAAATAATTATAATCTTCATGTTGCTGTTGCTTTGGCAATTAGAAAATGAATAGCCTCAGACATCTCTGCCGATAAGGAACCTCATCCATTTAGTTAACGTACCTACTATTGGATCTACCGTATAGCTACGGTAGCCGTAGCTCCGTTTTATGAGCGTAGCTTCGTGTTTGTAAAGCTTTCATACCTTGAAAGCAAAAAGTTAGGATACAGAAAAAGCTAAGCAAAAACATACCGTAGGTGCTACCGCAGCTACGGTTTAATTCTACTTTTAAATATACGCTACGCATACCGTAGCTCAGTTTTAATCTCCTTTAAGTAAATGCATGGGGTTCCTAACTTGAAACTTCGAAATGGCAACAGAGCGTAGACGGATCTCTAGGGTGTACCCCCAGCACGACCCACAACACTATGATCATCCCATAAAAAATATAGTGCGTTGATATCGTAAAAAGACATAAATCTCCAATGTATATATGGTTCGTCAATGCACTTACGCGAATTCATCAACTTCCCATGCACCTATTCAAGTGAATAGGACGGTTTATGAATTCTGAGCTAGTTTATCTTATGCAGTTCATAAATTTATGAAATGCCATATTACCAATTTGTTAGACTCGGGCTGAGAAAAACGTTATTTCTAAGCTCACTTAGCAGTCTGTATGCAGGATTATAGATGCTTTCAGAATGGACATGTAGCTTGTCGTACAATGGATATTTATATGAAATGGATTTGACAGTGTTGGATCCGTTTGAAAAACTTCGCAGCTCTAGTAACGTTAACCTCAAAAATAACCTAACTTAATAACTTGATTACCTTGGCCTCAAAAAGATCGGACAGGTATAGTTTACCAACCAATCCTTTCTAATACAATGATTTTGAGACTTTCTTGACAGGCAACGAGGACAGGTAGCCACAATGGTTTGAAAAACAGTATGAAAAGAAGTTTGGATGAACACTCAGCTTTTCCAATACTTTATTTCTACCATGCTCTGGATACTCGGGTGTAGTTCTCACTTCGAAAACGGCACAATTCTTCGAAAACTGGAATGTGGCTACTTATTTTAGACGGGCATTTTGACATTTATTTTTTGACCTACTTGGGTAATAGAGTAACTAAGAAGGCCCCCTTCCACGGATGCAGTCATCAGTTGAGGTGCCACTTCTGGCTTTACGGTTGAGTCCTGTGGCAGGACGGAGATATCTTTTGCGATAAACCTAGTAACTAAGAAGAAAGTATATAATATTGTTGCAAAGCAAATTCAAGACAAAAGTGAGAAAAGTTTAATAGGTTTTAGATTGTCAAACAGACACATGTCTACGTATAATTAAAGACAAGGTAATTTATGTAATTAAAATATAATTTCACCACGACAACAAGACAGAAATAAAGTTTTGTTGTGTATTCACGTAAAAACGTCTACTTGCTCGCTCTATTTCAAGGTAGTGCGTCTCAGTTAAATGTCTGGTAATTCAAAGGACCTCCCTTCACCTGGTACCGGGTTGCGGTTAGCTTTTCATGGTAGTTTTTATTTATAAATAATGCGCTGCTGTTCACTTGTAACAGAAATGTCCATTACAAAATTCAGTTAGATTGAACCTGCTAAGACTGGTAGGTTTGTGATCAGTGGCTGATTGTCAGCACGGATATGGTTATTTGTTGGCAAATAAATAAGGGCAGTGGCTTTCAGTGAGCAATCAGTTAATGTAACTGATGAATACAAATGAATACAGATGACTTGCTCCTTCTTTTTACTAGTGAACTTTGAGTTGATATCAAAACGACAAATGACCAAAGACCAAGGCATTTTTAATTTTCGGCAAATCTTATATTGGACTCAACCACCACAGACTAATGTAGTTGAAATAATACTCAATAGAAACAGAGAAAGTTGTAAAGAAACTTTAGATTGTAATTGTTGCAAACTGGTCCATTAATTTAGGATAATGGCAGAATCAAATTCAACAGCTACAAGAAGGGTTCTTGGTGACAGGAGCTTAGCCATCGTTGCCTGGTTCTTCACCATAGATATTTATGCTTTGTTTGGTTTGATAGTATATATTATCGTCCTCAAAGCAATTATTAAACATAAAAAGAAAAGGTTCAACAATTCCTTCTTCACTATGGTTGTCAGCATGGGATTTTGTGATATCGGATGTCTCATTATACATTTCACATTCCTAAATCCGGCTGCAATTATGGGGGAAAATGAACTACCTAAGTGGTATCGGTGGATGTGGGGGATTCTATGGGAGCTCTGTAACAAT
Organism: Trissonchulus latispiculum; assembly: GCA_030248195.1. NCBI lineage: Eukaryota > Metazoa > Nematoda > Enoplea > Enoplida > Ironidae > Trissonchulus > Trissonchulus latispiculum. The sequence goes on along the minus strand of JASAND010031930.1, from coordinate 12,472 downwards.
GCGTCAACTAGTCACATACCATATATCGCTTTAAACAGGCTGCTAGCAGTATACTCGGCCACTAACTACGAAAAGTACTTTTCAACTAGTCGCATGACAATCATTATAGTTTGTTGCTATGTATTCGACCTGGGACTCGCTATTGCGTACTATGCCTGTACTACTAATTTGCACGTCGTTGGACTCACATATTCTCTAGTTTACGAAGAGGGAAGCTGTGGCTTGCTGACCATCAACATGAGACAAGCACAAGACGTGGTTGGAACTACAGTCTCATTGGCTCTGAATATGGCCACTTTCATCAAAGTCAAACAAATCTCTAGCCAGGTGGCCCAGGCTAATTCTTCCCAAGCTAAAAAGGAGCGAAGTCTGCTGATTCAATTTGGTACAATATACGCTTTCTATACATTGGTTAGCGCAGTCTTTTGGATCGTAAGTTTCATAAATATAGGGAGCGACCCATTGGTTGTGGATATAGTTGAGATGATTCTAACATCTGTGTTCATTCTGCACAGTTCAGTTAATCCTTTCATGCTGTTGTTGTTTGGGTCAGAAATGAGAAGTGCTGTATTTGGTCGATGCTTTGGCCAGATTCAACCATTTGAAAGAACAGCAGCTGGAGTGTCTACAACCAAAAACCATAACGTGGGATCAAACTCTGGCCTGTAAATATGTTGGTGTAAACATTATGACAATTATAGCCGCGGAAACTGTACGGAAATCGTTTACTTCTAACTCAAACTCAAACACACACAAAGATCTCTGACATTACCCATTTTCAAGCATGGAGGCAGCCAGTCCTTCGTAGTAATTTTGTTATCACACTTTAATAGCAGTTATACTTTTACCTTGTTAAAATATCCTATACCGCAATAAGAAAAGTAAATCAGCACAGCACCACGAAAGCTTTGGTTGGTTCTGCTGCTTTCAGAAATTGATGATTAAAGTTCCGTTTCAATATGTGCTTACTGGGCGTTAAGTAAAGCAGACAATTTGTCGCAGTATGATCAAAAAACTTTGTTTCCAAACATTTATTGTGTAATCGTTAGAGTAGACCTAACAATGAATATGTCGTATTATTGCTTCTGCTATATTTCATCTGTTATTATTGTCATAAGAGCTATTGCTTCTACTTCGAACAAGCAAGATTTTTGTGCAAAATGAACCTGTTTTGACCATATTTACGGTAAATATAGACCTGCTGCGAGTATATAAATACTTTTGTGTCTGTATATTAGGGTTTCTCATTGGAAAAGACGAGTCTTGCCGAAAGTATTTAGAGGCACTTGCAACATTTGCGAAGGAGCATGTACCATAACGCAAACTAGGTGACTTAATGCGAAATTAATAAATAAAATGTGCAACCTTGTCAAAATTGCAACCAATTCTTAGATTTTGAGGAAGCAAAATTTCATTAAGATCAATGTTTATTACATAGCAGAAGCAGAAGACTTCTATTTCTTGAGCTTCGACTTTTTCGATATTTTTAACAAAACTCCTCTAAATCAGCATTTTCGGATTTTCTGTTCATAGTTAGCCTTCACATTGACAATGCTAGCGATTTAACAATAAGATAAACTTAAGTTCTCGCTGCGAAACTGGTTAGTTAACTAAACTATCCATTTCCAAATCCTGTTTGTAACAGTAAATACACTTAGTACACAGTTTTTATACAAATTCGTATGGGAAAGCAATTTGCATACGAATTTGCAAAGCATTTGCAAGCATGTGCAAATCATACATCAAAACTGATTATAGTGGACCTGCTGCGCTGAGGCGCAGCAGGAAAAACCTTACTTGTATATTAAGAAATATTTAAAATTTTTGAAACAATTGCATGTTTAAATGTTTGATAATTTCCTTTTTAATGACACCCAAGATGCCCTAGTAGTATTTGCTTTTAAAAATCAAAACCTCATTTGCATATTAAAAGCAAAATACTTTAACAAAGTAACAAATTTAACAAATTTTGACAATTTTGAGAACATTGATTAATTTAATTTTGAATGGCAATCAACATGCCTTAGTTATCTGGTGTTAATTTTTCAATCTAGGACAGCGACAGCGCCCTATTCCGACATGTCTTCAGATTCTTGATACAGCGCTAGTTGTGCTCCTCAGAAAAAATCTTGTCGATTAGCTTCTGCTTGACGGATCTGTACAGATGTTTGTGTAGGTGCCTAAGGTCTGGATTCCCGGATCAGCAAAGCTCTATAATGAGCGCGGCTGAGTTGGATCATCTCCATCTGTGCTTAACTTGGCCAGAAGCCTTCCTTCTTATTAGGTACTGACTTCGGCATGCATTTGTTGGCTGCTCTTATCGTGACTTCTTTGATTCTTCAAACATGGTCACATAGCCGTTCGATTTGTACTGTTGGTGTGCTATCCTTATTCGGCCCGTTCTCCCAGCTCTTCGTTTTCTATGAGTTCTGTAGTTTCAGTAGGTAGCAGTCCCAGTGGGCCTTGTTCCACCTGAAGACTGGTTCAGGTGGTGGAGGTCAATGGACACCCATGTTCAACGTTATCCATATCGAAAGATGGTTGCTTCTTCCAATGGGTTCGTCAACTGTGGTGCAGTTAAAACATAAGCGGACTGCTCTGGAGACTAGGACCAAGTCAATAGTAGACACACTGTCACTGGGTCTTGTAATCTGCCTTGGTGAGTTGAGGACGAACAGCTCGCTGTTTTTCAGCAATGTTTGGAGTTGTTGGACGGATCTGTTTTCGTCTGCGAGTACTAACCAGGAATGACTGATGGCGTTGGGCGTCATGATAGTTGGCTTCTGTCTAGTTGCAGGTTTTTGTTAATGCTGTCATCCTCTTGAGGATGGTAGCCGCAGATCATAAGTAGGTCCGTTGGGGCGCTCCATTTGGGCCCGTGAGCTTGCTGTTAGGTTTCAGCCCTGTTTCGGAGATGGCGATGACGTCTGGCTTCCTTTTGTTCAACAGTTAGTATCAGTTGGGCCAATTTGGGCCACAGGCTTTGGAGGTTAGAAAACAGTAGTGTAAAAGCCATGATGGCGACACTTGATCCTCGTTGGCTCAGCTAACATCTGTTGGAGTTAGGCATGCTGGGCACTGACGGCAGTCTTGGGTTTACGTCGGTCTCCATTTTCGCTAGATTTAGGAATTGAGTTGTAAGTTCTGTAAGCACCCTGTGGGCATGAACCCCAAGCTTCCACGGGAGATGCCATAAATCTTGGCTGCGAGTGGAATTAGCCAGGGCACGGATCCTGGTTGTTGGAATTCTAAAATCGACGTGGCAGTTTTCCAGCTTTCTGGCCAAATTCGGCAAGTCTGCAAGGTTAGATGGAGCTTTCGAGAGCTCGTAATTTGTTAGCTCAAAGTTTTTAAATCACTGAGCACTATTTACACTAATAGATGGGAGCCTCTGACCAAACGGATTTGTGCTAACAAAGCACTATTGCAAAATTTGTAATGTTGGAAAAGCATTATTGCGAAATCGGTTATACTTTTCAACCAATCAAATTTGTTGCTGATCTTGCATTTTTAAAATGGTTGTCCGTGTAGAGGCTGTTGCGATAACAGATTTTGTAGTGCACAGTGTTGTACTTTTCTACGCAGTGTTTAGAAGTTGGAGTGACATTATGGAGGCAGTTGTCCCGTAAAACCACAGCTGGGATAAGCAGATGGTTGCCCTTTAAAAGCCAGTTGGGACAGAAATTTTGTTGGAGGGATGTGGAATTGCATGCTTACGTTCTGTGTAGTGCTTTGAAGTTGTAGCTTTTGAAGTTGGAGTGAAATTCTAGAACAACTGTAATTCATTGGTGTTCAATGTGTACATATGCAAATAATAAATAGCATTGGAAAACAGTTTGGAAAAAACTGATGAAGAAAATGCAACAAGGAGGGTGGCGGTGGCTGACTGTGCTCGTATTCTTCTCTGTCACACTACTGTTTTGTTACACATTGCTGCCAAAATTTGTTACCGGTCGACCAGCCGTTCAACGGCCCGGCCGGCAGGAAACGGCTGGCTTACGATTCGAAGACAAAGAATGCCCTGCAGGATCACCTATGGCTGCATGCATTTAAAAAACAAGAAATGCATATAATGATGCAAATTTTAAATCGATTCACTGAGAAAATTCTGATAACAATAAAATAAAAGCCCGACCGGCGGACACTAGCTTAAACAATCTACAGTTTACTGTACAATTTTCTCTACACTTAATCTGTACAATATGTACTGCACAGTGCACAATAAACTGCACTGTACAACTGAGTGTTTACAGTAAAGCTGCAAAAGCATCAAAAGCAATTCTAAAACCTTGAAAAGACTTATCCACGAGGTGGTACCAAAATTTTCAAAAATTCGTATTCAAACTCAACTGTAAATTCATGACTAAGAAATGTCTGATTTCTGTAGCGTAGACTGTTTTTTGCTGAGCCGATTGCACCGCCTTCTTGGACCAGTTGTTTTGTTCTCCAGCTGCAGCAAAAAACCTACTCACAAATTTAGCCACCACAAAATCATCTGTAGGAATTCCGGTTTCAGCCAACTTTTTTCCTTTGTATTCCTAAGCGATTACAAAATTTATTTCCACAACCGGCACAACAGCTCATTCAAAAACGTATTAACAGTTGATTTCTCACTCTTAGCAGTCATTTTAGTCTACTCAACTAAACTTTACTCCAACTTCATAAAACGATATTTTTTGTTTTACTTAGTCTTTTCGTTTCATTCGTTTTTAATTTCCATTGTTTCTGCGATTGATTAGAGCTTTACAATCACATATGGCCGCCATCTTGAAATTTACTGTACATTTTGCAATATCATTAACGAATCAAGATGTGCGTTTGCGACTTAAAATCTCTAATCTCCAATGCAAAGGAATTCGTTTCCAGACTCATCCAGCTCCCAACTGACATGTCGCTATTCTGCAACCTTTCTTTTGAGAGCAATTAGCTTCAGCTCTATTCTAACCCGAACCCTAAATTAATGTCCGTTTGTGTGTCAAACTTGTATGCTTTATAGCACACTTTAGCGTGCATTCACTGATTTATACGCACGCCGTGTGGGAAGCTCCGAGTGTGGGGCACGAGTGCGCTAAGCGACAAGCGCGAAGCCCGCTAAGGAACTGTGTCAAAAATGTCTTAAAACTTGATCGTTTACATGTGTAAGTTGTAGCACCGCCAGAAGAGATCTCAGAGATTTGTATGCGCACTAGCAGGCGAAGCTCCGAGTGAAGGGTACGAGTGCGCGAAGCGCAGGGGTGCCCTTCACGAGGGCTTCGCCTGCAAGTGAGCTCACAAATTTCGGTAAGCACAGCAAGCAGTGCTACAACTGGCTTGTAATATGGCTCAAAAAACAGAAGACATTTAGTCTTCTATATGTCATGTCTTTAAAGACTGACATTTTGCTTCAAAATTCAGTCGTTTATATACTATTCAACCTAATTTGCATATTTCTTTCGGCAGAAAGTATATAAGGGGGAGAAATTCTTTATCATTGCAGTCAGCTCTGCTAGCTGTCAGAAGCCTCGCTGCATATTCCGACAAGAGAGCAGCGAAGGCTTACCGTGCAGTACAATGGTACTGCACGCTACACCGTGCAGTCGTGCAGTACAATTGTACTGCACGGTGTAGCGTGCAATTCAATTGTACGTAGGCGGTTGTAGCATGGTTCGATTACACTGAGCCATGTTACAAGATTTGATTACACGACTTTGTTCATGTGGAAATCGTGCTTCCTTTAAATTGGTTTTTCTGCTAAATTTTGACAGCCAGTCAGTCTGAGCTTAAATGCGGGAGCATAAAAGGTTTTGTGCAGGTGCTTGAACTTTTTATACGTTTTATCACTATGTTCAGAGACAACTTTGCTGCTACTTAACGGAAGGAAAAAAGTAGCAGCAAAAAGAGGATAATAAAAACAAACGTGTAAAAATCGTTGAAACGTATTAGAGAGGCACAAAATTAGTGTAAATTCTAGCGTTTACATGATTTTATTTTTGACACGGTTCCTAACGAGGGCTACCCATGCGACGTGCGCAGTAGAAATTAGTGAACAGCGCTAAGGTGTGTTGCAAAGTACTAATAGAACGATTAAACCTATCCTTAATTGATGAAACCTTACTCGTTTATGTTGCAGCTGACCGATATGTCTAGACAAATTTTAATGTAAAGTGGTAGCAATCTCATTGGTATACATTCATAACCGAGAATTGCTTAACCGAGAATTGCTTAACCGAGAATTGCTTAACCGAGAATTGCTTTACCGAGAATTGCTTAAGCGAGAATTGCAAAAGCGAGAATTTGCTTTGTCGAGAATTTGCTTAACTGAGAATTTGCTTTACCGAGAATTGCTTAACCGAGAAAATATCTAAAACCGCATATACGTACGTACGTGTGAACACGAAGAACCTAGGGTATTGTAAAAAAGCAAAAATGTTAAAAATCATTTTTACAGTTATTAATAGTAACAAAATTTCGGACATCTTAATAGTTTTTTACTCTTTTAAACACCACTTTTTAACACTTTTAACACCTTTTACATTTTTTTACACTTTTTAACACTACTTTTTCAGAATTTTTTAAATTTTTACAGCTATGAATACCGCCAATCACGAAAAATAGTATTCCAAGTAGTACAAATTGCAGACACGGTGCTTTGTATGCGTGAAAATTGCATTAAAAGTACAGGCTAGCTATGATTAGACCATGTTGAGTTTTCTGGAAATACATTTTGGATTAGTAAGCTCTCCACTGTAACGCAGTTGCAATGGTTTCTCGATTCTCTTCCATACAACATGTTCAGAGCTTCCAGTGAAAATTTAGAAATTTTGCAAGCTGGAATCTATAACTGGTCAAGGACAGTTAGCGAAAACAGGGACAAATGCGTCCTTCAAAAGTACGACTAAGATTATTAATATTTCTTTAAGAAATTTAGTCAAAGAAATTTATCGAAACGTAATGGGACAGTCAGTATTGTAATAGATTTTTACCTAAACCGAACATTCTCATTATTTCAATTGAAATTGCTGTTGATTTCCTAATTTCCCTGAAATAATTCACCACTTAAATGGCAAAAACAAACACGAATATATATAGTTTCTCAATCCGCTGGATGGAGGATTGCTTGCAATTAACAAAATTCTTGGTCAATTGTGAAAATAAATAAAAGAGGACTAACTAATAGCCTTAAGCCCGGTTCGCACTAGGCAATAATTGTCGGAAGTATGATTACGAACAGATTATTCCCCATTTATTGCTAGTGTGAATAATGTAAAAATTAACAGCAATATTGCTGTCAACCAGCAATCTCAGCTAGGACTGTAAGTAAGCTTTATGGCAATTAAAAACGTAAATATAGGGGCGTACAGATTGTCACTGGACTAAAATTTTTGATTTTTTGATTGATAAAATTTAAAATTGGATTTCAGATTCATTGTCAGCGCAAATCGTAAATCAGGTCTGTAAGTTTTAAGTAAACCAAAATTCATTAAAAGAAAAAAGTAAAAGTTTGATTCTTCAGTAAAAATTAAATCTGTATTTTTGGTGTCTTAAAAATTTCAAGACTTAGAATTTTGATATTTAATGTTTTTGCACAGCAAATTTAAAGACAAAAAACATCAGATAACTGGATTAATCATAGAGGATAAGTGGAATCATAGAAGATCGATACAAACTGTAACATTGCACTTGTGAAGGGTCTTTTCGCGAAAGAGTACGTAGAGCTGAGTAAAGTAGAGTTTAGCTACCCTCATGCGTGACTTTACCTCCATTGACCTCTCTTAGCGGGATTGAACAAACTAGCTAAATAAGTAATGTATTGTATTTTAATTATATTAAACGTCATAAATTGAGTAACTTTCTGCTTATTATACATATATAGTTTAGCATACAGAACCCGGAAAATAATTACATTATTTATTCAAGTTAAAATCTAATTTTTACGCTACTGTTACGTACGAGTTTGAATTTGATTAATTAGGAAAATGAGGTAAAATCGTACAACTTAAATCATATAGATAAAGCATATAAACGTAAGTAAAACAGAATCATACTTACTAAGTTGTAAAAGCTATTAAGGATTTAATAACATTATATTCAGCCATTCATTATTTAGTCCAGTATTGACAATGTAAATTTCTCGGTTAAGCAATTCTCGGTAAAGCAATTCTCGGTTAAGCAAAATGTGTATATTTGGTTTTTCTCGGTAAAGCAAAATTTCAAATTAACGGCTGCTCATTTTCTCGGTAAAGCAATTCTCGATTAAGCAGTTCTCGGTAATGAACGCACACGATCTCATTGGTGCCAAGGCTGAGAGTCCTAATTCTTGGTTTGCAGCAGAGCCGTCTATGTTGGTGCTCTGCTGTACGCACTGCTGAAGCATGCAGCGAACTGTATGCTTCAGCAACTTAGATTAGGGTCAGGCCTCCCAGCGTGCAGCGTGCGTATAACTTAGTTATACGCACGCTGCACTGTGCATTATCTGATGTATATGCACAGTCTTAGCTCCTATTTTTCAGCTACAGCAATGTAAATATCATCGCCTCGACACGCGATAGGTCACAGTCTATAAAAATCTTTGCTTAACAATACCCTCATCTGTGAACCAAATCTAACACAGTTTGCATAAAGCAATGGCAACAAGACTTGAAGACTTAGTATTTTGCTACCTCATGCGAAAATGTCACCTAAACAAAGTGCAACAGGTGATGGGTTTAGCTTAATACCGGAAAATGTCTCATTTTAAGTCTGCAGCTACACTTAATATTCAAATAACGTCACGCGAGAGGCAAGAGCAATCCATTGCAATGGTGATTCGTGATTCCTGCTGGACACGTATTGTTGATTGACGGCTTAAATCAAGATTAAATTTGACAAAACTTGCCTTACCAGATTATATACCAAATAAATAAGTATATTTCTTTCCAAAATAAGCACTTTAAGCACATTCGCGCCATTCCGGCTCTTTCCTCATATTTCCATTCAGGGCAGTTTTTACCAACTTCTGATCAGCAGGCAGCAGCGGCATAATGACTTGTATATTCACTGGAAAGATCTCCTTAAATCTCTACATTTTCTAAAGACTAAATTCATTTTTGTGCAGTATTTTCTAGCTTTGTCTAGCATGTTTTCTTATTTTGGCGTCGAAAACTTGTCATTTTGGAAAAATCGTTTCATTTCTTGAGCTTCAACTTGACACAGTCGGAAAACTTCCTGTAGAATCTGTTAAGAAAATTCTGTAAAACCAAAATTAGTTTTTTCCAGTTAATTCTAGTGACCCGAGTATAGATTTCTGTGAGTGTTATGTACTGAAAACCAAACTTGTGTGCCTCATATCTTTGAAAATTCTAAAGAGGAATTTGTCGTAATCGCGATCGCGACACACTAATTTAAACTGACCTATGAGAGGGCAAGAATTTTCGTCTACTCGATGACTCGAACACAACAAACGAGCGGTGTCAGAACAAAGGTGCCAGAACAAATAATCTGAAATTAAAATGTATCCCCATAACCTAAAAGTCGGAGAAAACTAGTAAACTGCGGAAATCAATCGGTGGAAGCTTGTGTGGGGCGGCCCAAACTATTTTCCGGCGGTTTTTCCCCTACCACTACTTCGACACATCCCAAAACCAATCATGTGCATTCATCTGATGCCACCGAGCCATTAATATTTGCGAATTAAGTGCGACCTCGTCCAGACATGTCCAGTGCCGGAGGCGAACTGTTGGGGGAAGGATGAAACGGTCGCCGAAAAACGGGATTTTCCGTGTTTTGCTTGGAATACCGGAAACAATTGGATTCTTGGGAGTAGGTAAACAATTCTCCGGGGGCAGAACTCCAGGTATGGAGGGAACCCCCTGAAACCCCCCCCAAACACATGTATAATAGTGTCTAATACCTAGTGTAGAATAGGAGAGGCCTGCGTTACGGCCCGCGGGCCGGGCCGAGCGAGCCGACAGCCGACAGCCGAAGTTCACGGGCCGGGCTGGGCCACGGGTCGAGTTTCCGGCCTGTTCCCATTAGTTTTTGCGTGGTTTTGCTATAGAAAAATAACTCAGATGTTTAGCTTGAAAGATCTTTGTGCTTCTTGATCATGTTTCGTACACATTAATTAACACTGTTTTCAGGAGCTAGTTTCGGTATTTTCGTTTCATAAATGTTACTGTGTAATTCTGTTTAAATCAGATTATTAAATTATTAAATTATTAGATTTTATTAAATTGTTAAATAAATGCTGGATATCCTTCAAATTTTAACGTTATCTGTTTAATCAGTATGCTATGCTTATGCTGATTTCTTGGTTCGTGAAAAGGTACTCAAAAACTATCATTTCAGATGTTGTCCAGCACAACCCTGTGGTTTACACCATTCGGGGAAAATTCGAAAAATTCAAGCACACTTCAAACTGTTAAAATTTTAACTTAAAATTAATTTAAAATCAATTTTGACTGTTAATTGCAAAAGTTGGTGCTCAAAATTAATGCCAAATCTCTCAATTCACTGACGCTACTTTTGCGATTACAACATAGAAACTTCAAACTGAATCTCAATAAACAATTCGTAACTTTTAAAATTTTGCACTGTCTGAAAAAATGAAAAATTTCACGGGCCGAAACATTTGACGGGCCGGGCCACAAAAATTGCGCCCGTGCAGAGCTCTAGTACAGAAGCGACGTCAAATGGGAAACATAAGAGATTGCTGCCAAAATGTGGGTAACACTCTCTTTGCAATTAATGGACCCATGATATGCGGAAAGTTGTCAAGTATTTCCTGTGTGGATTTTTGGAAAACTTTTAGACACTAAAAATTCATAAATTAAAGTAAATTCCTTGATAATCCTGAGATTCAGTCCGTCAACTTAGTGTGATGCAAAATTTTTCTTCGCTGCAATTACTGCCAACAGTTTGCACTGGATCGCATATGTGGAAGGTCCAAATTGCGAGGAATTGCTTTTGCATCGCAGCTTGCAGTTGCAACCAGACTGCATTATATTATGACTTCAACAAACAGCATATAAACTGCAACGTGTTTGCGCATATGTGTACATGTACTGGAAGCTTCTGACTTTCTATTGATGTAACCTTTCAGCGGAATGTAAGCTATCTTTTTGCTGCCAAAAAAGCAAAAAATCATGAGAATATCCGGCGGAAGTTGGAGAGAATTTTTCGGATCAACTCGATTCCGAATCGGTCTGATGTTATGTCTGGCCAATGCCGTCAAAGATATGATGAGCATTAATCTCTCAATGGCCATGATTTGTATGGTAAGTATTTGAAAATGGGGAAATTAAAATAAAATGGTGAACCTCTCCATTTTCGGTTTTCTGATCAATTTTGATCAAACACAAGATTTTGAAACAGACTTGAATGGCTTTTGATAGTCTGTAAAAAAATTGTTAAACTCTTCCTTTTCACACATTTCACCTGGAACTGTATATATTCTAACTGAATGTTTGGCCACAACTGGCAATTCAGTGAAAAACGCAGAAACGTTTTTCCTAATGATTAAGGATTAGGTAGGTAAGATTTTCCCCTGGAAAAACCTTCATCCTGTCACAGGATTGGGGCTTTTTGCTTTATCTTATCTTTTTAGCTTTCAGATTCTCAGCCCTACGAATCCAAAAATGTCATCTAAGTGATGTCAGTATTAATGGGATGGGGTCGGCCCTTCTTCTAACTTCACATCACGTTGGCGCCTATTTACCGACAAGTTAGAAACTACCTAGACAGCTAGATTAGCTTGAGCAGAGAAAGCTATACAGTTGCCGGGGTTCGAACCACTGATGCAGAAGGTCGATAGCTCTAACTAGCGCCTTAGACCACTCAATTATCTTAAACCGACTAAATGCTGCACTGTACAGTCGTTTTCGGACTTGCTGATATTTGACGCCTAATTGTTTTTTGTTTGTTTTAGGTCAACTCCACGCAGGACGGTAACAACTCGATGCCGCAGAATCAGACAATTCGTTGTCACGATGATACCGATGCGAACGGTGAATCTCACTTGGACAGCTACAAAGGACATCTCCGATGGTCACCAGCCATGCAGGTAGCAAAAACAATTAATTTTTAAATAAATAAAATGAAAATAAATCCCATGGCTACTACTGAATGAATATGCGGGAGCTCCTTCAGTTCCTTCATGCGTAACTAACTAGCACATTGAGGGTCCACTAATCTGATATATATGTAAGGGCAAGAAAAATTCATTCTTAGCCCAGAGGTAAAAGAAATGGTTAGAAATTGACTATTTTGGTGTTTAATTCGCTGTTTTCAAACTCTTGACTCTGTGTTTCTGTGTTTTGCTGACCCTATGTAGATTAAGCTAACTCATGAAGTTGTTGTGACGGAATATTAACCAAATTGTTTTTTTACTAACTGCATATTTGTGAACAACTTGAGGGTTTTGTATATTTGTATCCTATAAATGTTGACAACTAATGGCATGTCCAGTTGAATCTGTGTTTTGGAGTCTATGTTTTGTGGGAATAGTCTTTGTTCG
>JASAND010031929.1:0-11576 GCA_030248195.1 Trissonchulus latispiculum | reverse complement strand
CCTGTTGGAATCATTATTCGGGAGCCGGAAGTGCTCAGTCAAGTTGCATCAGTGGAATCAATAATTGGAACTATTAACTGTAGGTGATCTAGTCTATTTGGAAGTGTAACAGGATCTTTGAGGCGGAGACAATTCGTACCGGCATCAGAATCATTTGGTGGTGTTTAAAACCAACAGCAAAATTGTGAAAAATTGTCAGTAAACTGAAAGTTTACTCCGGATTCTCAAACCTTGTAATCTTGAACCTTGAAACCTTATTTCACTGCCTATTTAATTGAAAATGATGATCTCCGTTCTTCTTACCTTATTGGGGGTGGATATCCCCATTGCTCTGCTTTAAAAGCTCAGTTACTATCTGATCTTAAGAAACCATTAGTGGAGAAGAAATAACAGAAGACAGATCTAAACTAATTTAGAACTTTAAATTAATTGTTAAATTTCATATAAGGCTATCTCCCGGCACTACCCCACCTCTCCGAGCCTTGTATTAGCTGATCCTCTTGAATTGGAGTTGATCTGAAGGAACCTCTCCGATAGCAATCTCTAAAGTGGGCTGTGGAGTCCTAGCGACTACTTTGCAGCAACTGAGAGCTCACCCAGAGTCCGAGCCCACCCTCAATTGTATTAGTATTAATTATTATTAATTACTGTTGATTAATATTGTTTTGGTCCTTTGGTACTGTAAAAGACAGATAGAGTGCACCGGCATAACACGCACATAAAGCATATAGGACACCAGTAGTTGAAGTGAGTTAGGTTATAGAGTTGAACTTGATCAGGAATAGAGAAATAACAGTAACCTGAAGAAGAGTATAGTCCTTGGCTGAACGTGCGTAACCTAATATAACATTTGGGGTAAAGCTGATTTAAAATTAATCAATTTCGTCCCTACAGAGAGTCTGGCAACTCTGGTATATTGACTGTGACTAGCAATTGTCAATATACTTGTATTTATTACGTCATTATATTATACGGTGTATTTGATATTATTATTATTCTCATTATTATATCTAGTAATCAGTCTGCCAGTAACTGTCGTAAATATACATTAAACAAGAGTGCAGTGCTTACACGAGACTGTGGACCGGTGACCTTCAGATCCGGTAGTGATCTTCCTAACAAACAGTAAGTTTTCTCAGATCTCATCAAGAGATCTGACTAGAACCTCTCATAGAAGAGAAGACCTAAGTTTGTGCCTTTGATCTGCGTGTCAAGGCCCCCTATTTGATTTCGGCTGTGAACGAATAGAGCGAGTATCGACCCCTCTCGTTGTTCGCTGTTGATTACAGACCAAACGAACTCACAGTAGTACCCCTAACCAGGTCGGCTGTAGAGAACTCCGATTTTGGCAAATCACCTTTCGGGAATCTGGTACTTAAGTTTGTCACACTAGGCAAACGCGCTGACCTTCTGTGTAATTAGAACTCGTCTGACCTAAGTAAGCAAAGTAAGACAACACGGTTTAATAGCAAATCATATCGAATCAATTCATCTCTGAATCTAAAAGAAATCTCCAGGTCAGTCAGTTCATTACATATGATGAAATCGGCCCCAGAGGGGGTCGTTCACCCGCTCCCCAGAATCTGGTTTTTCGGCAGCCTATAGCCGTTGGGCACCTCTTCTTTCCGGGCCTACCAGCACTTGAATCGGGCCTCGGGATGAAGAGGTGGAGTCCAGCTCAGAAAATTTCTTACCGACACAATTCTTTTCTTTTTTTCTCGTTTTCAAACGAGTGTTCGGTCATTCGTTGTTGCCGACGAATCGGGTTAGCATAAAAGTTCAAGAATTTTAAATTTTGTCTTATTAAGCCTCTAGTGTTAAAATAGCCCAGAGTTTCACAGGACTTTCAGGAGTAAAATTGTCTTTGGTGGAATTGGTCCATTACTATATAAGCAGTTCACTTAAGGTGTTGGTTTCCTTTCGGGTATTTTTGACTCATACGGCTCTAATCCTTTACGTAAATGACTGAAACTTACGAAATAACCCATTTCCGTGCTTTTTAACATTATGGGACAAGTCCCGTATTTTTAGGCCAAAAGATACGAAAATTTTTGTTTTTCGTTTTTTCCCAATAGGTAGACGAGACACCGGATTGGTTGTTATGTATGGAAAGAGGACACGAGAATGAACATTTTTGCTTTTACAACCTTTGAGCTATTTCTTGCAGTTAAGTCAGTATCAGCAAAAAACCATTTTGAGGGTCAAAAATGGCCATTTTCGAGGAAATCAGTTTTTTTTCAAAATCACTGCCGAATCTTGCGAAAAACTTTGGCCATTTATACTGAATTCATTTAGCGTCCAAATGCTCATTTTATGAATCCCTGTTAACCGGTCTTTAGGTCTCTTGCTTTCAGCAAGAGTTTATAGTTTATTTATTTATTTATCTAGGAAGGTTATTGAGTCCATTATTGAGCACCATGAATGCCTATTAATTACTTTAAAACCAAGTTCCTGGCCTCATGGTACGCAGTTAAATGGAGTCAGATAAGTTTAGTGGCGACAAACTGCTCGGTCAGCTCAGCCTTCCTAAGATTGAAAAGAAATGTGTTCACCAAATTCATAAAGAAATCATTTAAAAAGGATTGTGTGACGATTCCCCCAAAAGGGGCATGCCGCTGTCAAAATGTTGACAGTTATATGTCAAATTTAATGGTCACTTAAGATTAAAGATGAAGGAGAGTTGGAGAGAAGACAGAGGGGTTACAAGGAAAGAAAACGGTGAGTTCGTTATGAATTACATGCAAATATGTAAATATTGGTTATTAGTCGTTATATTTTTGCTTCAATTCATCAAAGATGCTTAAATTTTCTTAACTTTATTTTAACCCAATTAAAGTTATCAACAGAATCTTAAGTTAAAAATGATTAACCATAATTGCAAAAGTATAAATTTTTGTTTTAGGATTGAATTGATTGACACTTTTTAGGAATCCCACTATTTTATCATGCAATATTTCAATTTATGCATAAAGCAAATATAATTTCATTTTGAATTTCAAAATTTCTACTTGCTAATTTTTATCTTAACACATTGACTCCCGGTATTAGAGCTTATGTAATATAACATGTAGGGCGAAACTAAATTATTGCGAAAACCGTTTTATACTTATGTCAAAAGGTCAGGCAGACTCCCTGTTATCATAGATACGCAAATCTGAGGTCTACGTGGTGTGACCCAATATGGGTCACATGGCCCCCAGGTAATAACTATGCAGTCTGGACTTGACGACCCAAACTGGATCACGCTTACTTTCGGTATATATTATGGTTTAACTTATTTATTTATGTTTATTATTCATTTATATGTAAAATAAAAGCTTTCTATGAAAAACATTTTGTCTTAATTGCTCACAACAGTGAAAAATGGAAATTTGTGAAAATCAGCTTTTTCGGTGCCATATGTCTCACTGAAAACTTTACTGTCAGGCCAACATGCAAATTTGAATGTAATAACTACTGCGCCAGTGTTTTAGACTTCAATAGAAGTCAGAACAATGCGTGATCCAATATGGGTCACGTGGCCCACAGGTAATAGTTTAATGTGACCCAATATGGGCACACGGCGGTCAAGGTGTTAAACCCTATGATTTTACTTAAACATTTTGAAATTGAATGATTTTTCTGTCTGAATTTATTACATATGCTTAAGTTTTCGTCAGACTTTTAAAATATCAATTGATAACAAATTTTAGTTTTACAAGTTTTCAGAAAACCAATTTTAACCTACAGTTTTCATTAAAATCTTCGCTTGGGAGCAATGGAACAGGTTCAGCCACATACTGTGGCAGTATTCATATTTTCACAATCTAAATAACTGTTCACTCAATCGATTGATATAGAAAATAATTTCAAGAAATTTCAAACTAATAAGTGAAATCTATTTAATACATAAAATAAAATAAATAATAAATAAATAAAACAAAATAAATAAAATACATAAAATTTTATGTAACATTCACCCCCTCTTTATTTCTGTCCAGTGTATCAGAGTTAAACTGAACTATTTGTAGAACTGGATAGAAATTGACCCCAGCTGATTTCAAGTGGGCAGAGTCATTAAGTTAATCCTTTAAATAGAAGAAAACGTGTGCCCCTACTCAGATCGACATAAGTCATAATGTGTATTGGCTGATTTTGGCATATAAACTCTTGAATGCGGATTTTTGGCAGTATCTGATAGCGACAAAAAAGTACGTATAACCTAATTTTGTCTACTTTTATAAGCTTTGTCAAGTGGCTCTCTGGCTGAGCAGACAGAAGCAATAGTAGTAACAAGAAAACATCTAAGGAAATTTTGGTGTAGAGCACATCTGGTAAATACTAACTGTTAGGTGATATACTCAATGCGCCAATATCGCCGTGGAAAATTGGTGGCATTTTTGCTCACATTTGTGAATGCTACAGCTTGTCTGATAGAAATTTCAAAATGACTGTGACGGTTTAATTTTCCGGCATGTGTAGGTGAACAAATAATTATTTTATTTATTTTCCGGTTGGATTTATTTAATTCATCAAAAATGGCGGATTATGATGCCAAAATGTGAAATTGACTACACTTCGCCATGGCGAGAGGGGTATATGTGACAGAGAAATGCTAGCAGTGAATTAATTAAATTTAAAATTGAATAAATTAGGAAACTGCGAATTAAGGTAGGAAATAATACACAGCTAGTTGTAGGTAAAGCAATATGTAGGCTTCGTTCTTACTTAGTAATTAAAATACGAACCGACCTCAGAATTGTCATGATTTAAGGTGGTGATTTCTTTTGGGCATATATTATTTGGCGGCATAAATCAAGATGAAATTTGATGAAACTTTCTAAAATAAGTTCTTTTAGCGTTCTAACACCCTCCGCACAATCCCGATTCAAAAATTCGAGATTTCCGGTCAGAGTGGTTTTTCCCAATTTCTGAACGTTTGGAAGCTGCTATACAGCTATGACTATATTCATTCCAAAAATCCCATTGAGCTTCACATTTTTGCTTTTTAAAGCAAGTTTCTAGCTTTTCTCTACCGTGAGATATAGCCGAGTTTCTTGTTTTGGCGTCTAAAACTTGTCATTTTTGCAGAAATCAAATAATCCAATATTTCTTGAACTACGCAAGCCGTAAAATCAAACTAAGGGCGTCGATCTGAAGGTCTCACAGGGACAAATTATCCGACGCATGATCGTCTTCCAACTGTTATCCTGTAGGCTGCTATCATAAAAAATGTAGTTTTTGCAAAAACACGACCAATTTTTTTCAAAGATTGTGGAGCATTCACCATGCAAGCTGGAGGGTTGCTACCTAACAAATGTGTTCTGCACAAATATACCCAGGAACGATTTTTTAGTTACCCCGATTGCTGCTTTCTAGCTAAAGTAATCGCTTGACAAATTTGGAAAAAGTAGGCAAAATACAGGTTACGCACACATTTCAGGTGATTTGTCTTTTACGAAGAGCTATTTCACAATAAATAAAAAATCGTCCCCAGCTATTTGATGGAGGTATCGAATGATATACATATAACCGATGTCTCGCGAAATGAATCTGCAAAAATTCTGGAAAATTATACTTCTTCTAAAATGTGTTTAAAATATTTTAGAAAAGCAACATTAGTTTCGTGGCATGCATTAAAAAGAGAAAATGTCAAGCTACATTTTGATACAAAAATGGCTTAAGGTGGTGATTCCCTTTGGTCACATAAAGTTTCCACCACTATTACTCATTCATTACTTGGAGTTAAGCCATTTTTATATCGAAATGTAGCTTGACATTTTCTCTTTTTAATGCATGCCATGAAACTATTAATGTTGGTTTTGTAAAATATTTTTAACACCTTTTAGAAGAAGCACAATTTTCCAAATTTTTTGCAGACTCAAGTAAATTTTTTCGCGAGACATCGGTTATATCATTCGATACATCCATCAAATAGCTGGGGACGATTTTTATTTATTGTGAAATCGCTCTTCATTATAGAGAAATAAGCTGAAATGTGCGCGTAACCTGTATTTTGCACACTTTTTCCAAATTTGTCAAGCGATTACTTTAGCTAGAAAGAAGCAATCGGGGCAACTAAAAAATCGTCCCTGGGTATATTTGTCTAGAACACATCTGTTAAGTAGCAGTCCTCCAGCTTGCATGGTGAATGCTCCACAATCTTTGGAAAAAATTTGTCGCGGTTTTGCAAAAACTACATTTGTTTTGATAGCAGCCTACAGGATAGCAGTTGTAAGACGATCATGCGTCGCATAATTTGTCCCTATGAGACCTTTAGATCGACGCCCTTAGTTTGATTTTACGGCTTGCGCAGTTTAAGAAATGTTGGATTATTTGATTTCTGCAAAAATGAAATGTTTTCGACGCCAAAACAAGAAAATCGGCTATATCTCACGGTAGCAAAAAGCTAGAAACTTGCTTTAAAAAGCAAAAATGCGAAGCTCAGTGAGATCTTTTGAATGAATATAGTCGTAACTGTATAGCAGCTGCCGAACGTTCAGGAATTGGGAAAAACCTCTCTCACCGGAAATCTCGAATTTTTGAATCGGGATTGCGCGGAGGGTGTTAGAACGCTAAAAACTTATTTCGGAAAGTTTCGTTAAATTTCATCTTGATTTACGCCGCCAAGTAACATTATGTGCCCAAAAGGAATCACCACCTTAAATTAACTCAAATAATAATATGAAACATGCGTAAAGCTACACTAGGTAATAAAAAATGGTACTAAAGAAAATAATTATTAGATATACAGTGGAGGGTTGTTTAACCAAGTCTGTTGTTCAGGTGCCCGTTTTTGTGTCGTATGATTGCTTTTCAGCTGCAGGTGATTCTTTAAAATAGCACATTGAGGAGGATGCCAAAGGCATTCTCCTGTCAAAATAGATTCAAGTGCATGATTCAAGGACGGGAAGATTCGAACGACGCTATGCCCTGACCACTAGTTAAGTTTATTTGCTGTACGACTTTAATAGAAAACTAGAGTAATTACAGTAAATTAAGTATGCACAAAAGGCGGAATGCTCGGGTGTAATAGTCAGATTTTTGACATGGAGCAGGGATGGGCATGGCAAGTGGAAAAGGTCTTCCTGTGCCGATCCCTGCTTCTCTAACCAGGCCAAAGTAGATGTTATTCTAAACCATAAAGGCTGATTTACACGGTCAAATTTTCGTCAACAAATTTGACCAATTTCATCAAACTTGGCAATTTAATTTAATTTAATGGTTTGTACGGTGATTGGCTTATTGAAAATGCAACAACAAACTTATGCATTTTGCGATACTGCTAATTTTCTAAAAGTATAATTCCAGCACAGCTTTTGCTTTCTAGCTTCTTAAGGTGGTGATTCCTTTTGGTGACATCAACTTTGAACCGTTCTTACTCATTCATTCCTAGGAGTTAAGGAGCCATTTTTATATCGAAATGGAGCTTAATATTTTCTCGAAATGAAGCCATTTTTATGTCAAAATGGAGCTTAACATTTTCTCGTTTTAGGGAATGGAATGAAGCTAACTTCACTTTTCGGAAACTATTTTACCGCATTTTTGAAGTACTTTAATCTTCCAGATTTTTGTAGACTAGAGTAAATTTTTTCGTGAGGCATCGGCTAGATCATTCGATTCCACTATCAAATAGCTGGGGACCCTTTTTTAATTATCATGAAATCACTCTTCGTTATGAAGAAATTAGCTAAAATGTTTGCGCAACCTGGATTTTGCCTACTTTTCCCACCTTTGGCAAGCGGCCACGTTAGCCAGAAAGCAGCAATCGGGGCAACTAAAAAAGGGTCCCTGGCTATTTTTGTGTAAAACACGTCCACTAAGTGGCAACCCACTAGCTTGCATAGCAAATGCTCCACAATCGCTGGAAAAATTTGGTCATGTTTTTGGACAAACTACTTTTTTCGTGATAGCAGCTCAAGGGATAGCAGTTGGAAGGTTATCATGCCTAGGATAATCGGCATCGACGAGACCTTCAAATCGACACCCTTAGTTTAATTTTACGGCTTGTGTAGCTCAAGAAATCGTGGATTATTTGATTTCTGCAAAAATGAAACGTTTTCAACGCCAAAATAAGAAAGTCGGCTATATCTCACAATAGAGAGTTGCTTCATGTAGTGCTATAAAAGCAAAAATGTAAAGCGGAAAGAGATCTTTCAAATGAGTATAATCATAACTATGCAGTTGGTGCTCAATTGTCAGAAAGCAAAAACCGTCCTGAACGGAAATCTCGAAATTTTGAAGTGGGATTGCGCGGAGGGTGTTAGAACCCCAAATGAACTTATTTTGGAAAGTTTCATCAAATTTCATCTTGGTTTGAGGCGTCAACCACCAATATGTGTCCAAAAGGAAAGGAATCACCACCTTAAGAGCAAATTAGAGATTCGCCAACTTCACAAAAGTGGCCGAGTGGTAACTCAATTGCCTGCTCGCTCATTTAGAATAGACTGCTTTGACAGTAAAACGTAGAGACTGATTGAACTGATGGATGGGATCTCCAGTGGCACGACCAATTAAACGCCTGCTACTTATTTTTTGTAATACAATGCAAACATTATATCTGGCTATGAGTAAGCCGAAAATAATTTAATGTTCTATTTTAATCCAGTTTATAAATATGCAGGATGCACTTATTATTTTGTATGGCTTGCAGCACTGTTCTGAGGCTTGCAGGGGGGTGGGATTGGTGAGCGTAGTTTCCCTGAAACATAGGGTCTCGGGGGGGGGGGAGTAAATTTTGGGATTTTGGTGGTCGACCCCCGAAATGTGATGGGGGGTACCCCCCCCCCGAACCCCCGGTAATCATTTACTTTAGGGGTTAAAAAGGTTTTCTATATAAAATCGTCGATAAAATTTGGCGAAAATTTACCTACGGGGGTTTTTGGGGGTGGCGGTTTCAGGAAAAATAGCAGACTTAATGTAGCTGCTGAACCGCGACCTGTAGGGCGCCGAATCCGGTTTTCTGGAGGTGAGCCCATGGGAAAATTTTTATTCCGACGTTCCACAGCCGTGAAAATGGGGCTTAGGGCATAGGTGTAACGGGGATTTGGGTTGGGGGGGCCCCCTCCCCCCAAAATTTGGGGGCGGGCCCCCCTTTTTAGACCTCCCCCAAACCCCCCCCAAGACCCCCCCCCAAACCTCCCCCAAAAATTTTTTCCCATTTTTATGCCAAAAATCGCATTTTCAGCCATTGCTAATGCGAAAAAACATCCAACCATTACCTAATTTTAACATTAGACAGGGGTTTTAAACTCGAAAACTTGGTTGCCAACATGTTTCTAACTACAAAATAAGATCAATATTGAGTCAGAAAGTCCATAAAACTGTTGAAAACGTGTATTTCACGCACTAATGAACACTTTAAGCCAAAAATTTGAACATTTTTGAAAAATTTTGCAAATTTACCCTAAAAATACCCGATTTTTGGCCAATTTTTTCGCGCCTACGGCGCGACTACCCCCCCCCCCCCCCCCCGTTGGGGGGGGGCCTGGGGCCCCCAAAATTTTTTGGGGGTGGTTTGGAAAAATGGCTGGGGGGGGTTACCCCCCCCCCCAAACCTCCCCCCAATTACACCTATGGCTTAGGGCATAGGCATAGATGTGTTAGGGGGGGGGGGGGGGTGGACCCCCCCCCCCAAGATGACAAATTTTGGCGCCCCCCCCCCCAGATTTTCAGATTTTTGGTACCCCCCCCCCCAATTTTTGGCCAAAAAGTGGCCAAAAATGGCAAAAAATCGAAAATTTAGGGGGGTCCCCCACCCTCCATCGGACCCCCCCCCCCCACCAGATTTTTGCCCAGCCACACCTATGGGCATAGGTGTACTGCGGGGGGGGGGGGGGGGGGGGACCCCTCCCCCCCCCTGGAAAAGTGCTGACCCCACCCACGAAAATTTGGAGGCAGACCCCACCCCCAAATGGCCACATCCCAGACCCCACCCACCCAAATTTGCCAGACGCCACCCTCAAAATTTTGAAAATTTTGCCTCAAAATTAGTAAAAATTCGAAATTTTTTGGAAAAATTCGAAATTTTTGCAAAAAATCTAAGTTTTTTCGAATAAATGAGCAAAAATGAAGAAATATTTTTGATTTTTAGTTGGTAATAACGCTTTCTTAGCAAATTTTTTCTGAATTATTGACCAAAAAATAATTTTTTACCCCCCCCCAAATTCGATTTTTCCGGACCCCACCCCACCTCAAAACGGCTGACCCCAGTGGCGGATCCAGGATTTTGAAAAGGGGGGGCCCGCTGAAAAATTTTTCTGGGGGGGGGGGGTAACCACATTTTTTCCGGGGGGGGGGGTGGTAAAAAATTTGCTTTTTTCAGGAACAAAATATTTTTACAAGAAAATATTGTGTATGGAAAGGTTAGTTCACTTGCCAATTGGAAAACAACTATATCCCGTGAGTGAAGCAAAGCATGGAAAATTTATATGTTGTAGCAAAGTAGTCCAATTGGCACTGTAGTACAATGCCTGGAAAATTTGGCATTGTAGTACAACGTTGGACAACTAGTTAGTACAACGCTCGTTTCAAGGCAGCTTTGGATTACTTTTCCAAGTATTTCTGGCATAGTACTACAATGCCAAGACCTCATTGGAAAAGTAGTACAACGCTTGACCAACAAGAAAGGTCTTACTCTGACGCTGACCCTGATTGTCTAATGCAGCAAATATTAAGGGGTCTAGCTGTCCTTTCGTGGTTAACTTAAACTTTTCCCTAAGGTTCTCACTTCGGCTTTTTCATATTTTTGAGCTTTTCATATTTTTGAGCTTGGTTTTTGATCAATTTTGCGCACTTTGTCTGGAGCGAGATACTGATTAGTCGTTCAAAACGTTCAGAAAACGAAACGCAAAACTAAAATTTTAAACCTTTCTCAATTTCACTTTTTTTTAAATTCCAAACTAAGGACGTACAAATAACAATCAGAAAGAAACTGAAAGCATTTGAACAAATTAATTATATATGTACTTTTGTCTCCCATACTGCAAAACCTTTAATAATTGCCAAAAAATTCTTTATTCAAAAAATATAATTTCAAAAAATTATTCGTTTTGCAGTATGGAAAGATATAATTAATTTGTTAAAAAGATTTTAGTTTGTTGATGCTTGTTATTTGTTTGTATGTACGTCCTTAGTTTGGAATTAAAAAATTGAAATTGGGAAAATGTGAAAATGTGAAAATTTGAGTTTTGCGTTTCGTTTTCTGCACATTTTGAGCGACTAATCTACCTCTCTAGACAAAGTGCTCAAAATTGATCAAAAACCCAGCTCAAAAATAATATTTTTATGAAAAAGCTGGAGTGCCAAACTCAGTATATATATAAACGTTTAAATTAACACGAAAAGACAGCTAGACCCCTTAATATTTGCTGCATTAAACAATCAGGGTCAGCGTCAGAGTAAGACCTTTCTTGTTGGTCAAGCGTTGTACTACTTTCCAATGAGGTCTTGGCATTGTAGTACTATGCCAGAAATACTTGGAAAAGTAGTCCAAAGCTGCCTTGAAACGAGCGTTGTACTAGTTGTCCAACGTTGTACTACAATGCCAAATTATCCTGGCATTTTACTAAATTGCCAATTGGACTAATTTGCTACAA
>JASAND010031928.1:0-10141 GCA_030248195.1 Trissonchulus latispiculum | reverse complement strand
TCAGTCGGCAACTTAGCTTCCTCAAGGTAAGTTATAAGTTGCCCAATATCTTTTTGTTGTCGTTGTGCTTGGTATAACTGGTCCAGACTGTTAAGGTTAATTGTTAATACTGTGTCCTCATTATCGGGATGCTCATTTAAAGCCTCATTCGTTACCATTCTGGACAAAGCATCAGCGTTTGTGTGTTTCTTGCCTGGTTTATATTGAATTTCTAGGTTGTACTCTTGCAGTTGTAGGATCCATCGCATCAAGCGGCCGCTTGGTGATTTAACTGTCATGAGCCACTTTAGAGGACTATGATCAGTAATAACGGTTATCTTTTGTCCGTAGATAAGATGTCGGAAGTATTTTACTCCAAAGACGATAGCTAGAGTTTCTAACTCAATTATTGGGTAATTCTTCTCGGCTTTTGTTAATGTCCGACTTGCATATGCGACAGGATGTTCTTTACCGTTATTGTCAAGCTGAGAAAGGACGGCACCCAACCCGTAACCGCTTGCATCGGTTTGTAGAATAAACGGTTTCTTAACATTAGGAAAAGAGAGGATCGGGGATGTAGTAAGACAATTCTTAAGTATGTTGAAACTATCTTGGCAAGATGGTGTCCAAGAGTATTTTGTGTCCTTTTTTAGAAGCGAATAGAGAGGATGTGCTAATTGAGCAAAATTTTGGATAAAGCGTCGATAATATGAGGCTAAGCCAAGAAAGCTCCTTAGTTCTGTTATGTTAGTGGGTGCTGGGTAGTCGCGCACTTGAACGATTTTAGTGTCTTCTGGAGATATCCCGTCTTTCGATATAGTATGTCCGAGGTAGCTAACCTTTTTTCTAGCGAAGTGACACTTCTTTGCTTTTAGTTTAAGCTTATGTTCCCGTAAGCGCTGTAGCACGGAGGAGATGTCAGACAAGTGGTTTTCGAAAGTAGATGAAAATATGATGATATCGTCTAAGTAGCACAAACAAAATTTTGTTTGTAGGCCAGATAAGACTATGTTCATTAGTCGTTGGAATGTAGCAGGAGCGTTGGTTAATCCAAAGGGCATTACATTGTAGTGGAACAAACCCTCTTCGCAAATAAACGCAGTTTTTTCTTTGTCTTCGTTGCTCATTTGAACGTTATAGTAGCCAGACTGGAGATCTAGGGTGCTGAAATAGGTTGCACTTCCAAGGGAGTCCAAGAGATCGTCAATCCTTGGAAGGGGAAAAACATCTCGTTTGGTTATAGCATTTAGTTTGCGGAAATCAATGCAAATGCGAATTGAACCATCCTTTTTAGATACGAGGACAATTGGTGACGCCCATGGTGACGAGCTAGGTTCAATAATTTTGCTTTTGATCCAGTCCTGTATTTTTTGAGTTACGGTGGCTCGTAGAGATACTGGTGTGCGATACGGCCGTTGATAAATAGCGGGATGGTCGCCAGTATTTATTCTGTGTTTAATTATAGTTGCACAGCCGATGTCATTTTCGTGCTTAGCAAAAACATCTATGTAAGTTCTCAGAACGTTCAGGAGCTGGTGTTGTTCCTGATGAGATAGGGTCGATTTTGTTAGATCGAGGTCTGTTAGAGGATCTTCAGCTTTGGGCGATGATTCCATTTCTGTATTGCTGGTTACGAGTTGTTTTTCTGTTTCTATGCTACAAACGGTACCAATTTTAGACCTTCCGTATATTTTGATGGGGTAATTTCCGGTATTCATAACCATCATTGGAATCTGTTTACCGCTGGTTACCAGTGTTCTGGCCACGTAGAGGCCGGTTGCCTTTTCGAATCGATTGTTCGGCTCAAATAGGCCTCCATCTTGACGACCTTTCACTTGACATGTGAAGGTAACTTGTGTTCTGGGTGGAATAACAATATTATCGTTAACTATTGCATCTGCGGATTGATTTCTTGATGTGCTAGGTTTTTTGTAGATGCTAACTGTTTTGGCCTCTAAATCAATCGTAATGGGCCCCAATTTCTTGATAATATCCGTACCGAGTATGCATGGGTGGGGCGAGTTGGCTACGATGCATACGGGATGGATAATATTTGTTGATCCAATAGTAACAGTCAAGTTAACCTGGCCTGTAATGTGTATGTCGTGTCCGGTCATACTGGTAGCGGTTACTGTTGTTGTTATGTTTGCAGATGTTAGGTTCTCATCCTTAACTTGATTATAGGTAGTTTGATCTATTAGAGTAATAGTCGAACCAGTATCTATTAGTGCCTTCATGGGTTGACCTTGAATCAGTATGGGTATGGTTGTAGTTGAATGGCCCATGCAGTTCGTTGTATTAGTTCGTGGTGACTGTGAGCGTGTCCGCCCATAACTGGTATCGCATTTGTTGTTCGAATGGGTTGTGTGGGAATAAATGTCTGCAAAGGGGGTGTAACTTGAGACTCCTTATCTGTTCGTAATATATGTTGTGGGTAGAAGGAATCCTTATTGGTTATTTCATTGCTTGAAATTGTCGGTACTTCTGGCTCGTTTTCCGGAGTATAAGCTGGAATGTGTAGGATGTTTGGCTGGCGTGTTGGCGTAGAGAGTTTGCGCATCCTTTGGATCAGACTAGGTGCAGTTGGAGGTGGACATGGCTGGGGTAAACTGACCATTTCTTCCGCCTCCTTAACTTCGTTTGAGCTACCGTTGGGGCTACGGCGTTTTTGTTGTCTGCGTAAGCGTAGGAGTATGTTTCTCGATGTTGCCCTTCTTTTTCTTCCGGCCCATCTGAAGAAAATGGGCCAGGCGTGAGGTAAATTGAACCTAAATCCGTCACGAATGGTCATTGGACAGCAGTGCCTTATGAGTACGCTAATGCTGACATAGGTGCAGACCAGAAAGACCCAGATTTGCCATGGACTGACAGCGAATCCGTGTAGAAATCCGAATCGTTTAGATCTGCGACGGGTAGTATGAACTCGTGCAGGTATACCTTGGTCAGTAAGTTGAATGGTATGACCGACGCAATCCTTACCATAATTGCCAGATTTGAAAGTTAACGCCAGTTGGTCGTTATTCGCCAGCCAGTTTGAGCCCCACATTTCTCCGCTGAGCCTTTGCCATTCTAGGAACTCACAGCGTTCATCTGCGTTGGGTTCCCATAACAGGTAACTGCCATCACGGAGTTGACAGCCGCCAGTTCGGTAGTCGCAGTGTTCCACCCATCCTGCCGTTGATTCCATAGTTTCGCTACTATGACGCTTGTATACGTAGGCCTCATACATAAAACAGTTAGTTGCTGTGTAACTATGCCATGTGCAACAGTGCATGCCACCACCGGACCTTTCATAGTTCACTTTATTAGTGGTTTGCCAAAGTCCCCCTTGTTGTATTAATGGTCCCGCGTCACATTGGCGGAAGCGTCTCATTGATTCGCATTCAGTCCCTGTGACTCTAAGATCATGTTTTTCCTCTTCCTTCAAGTGGTGGGTATTGAAAAAGTACGTAAATGTTTTTACAGTTTGTTTTACAACGGTGCATTTCCAAGCTTTAGATTTGTACTTCACATAATTTCGCTTGTACAGAGTTAGGTCAATAGCTTCCAGGTCTTTCGCCTGAACAGTGGCGGTTGGCGAACATTGTAAGCGTCCTGGTAGTTTCCAAAGAGCTCGACCTTGTTCGGTCTGGCAAACCATTGGACCGCTTGCCATTTCCGTTACACTTTGTACTGACATCGTCGGTTTGACGAGACAGCATGCTGTAAATAGTAACAGCAATTGTTTGAGTAGTCGTATCGGAACAATGGTAGACAAAGTTGTGGATTTTGGCAGGTATTTGACTACCATTGTGGCCATTTCGCCACAGTGCTGTGGACTGGGTGCAAGTCTTTGCCATCCGTTAGAATGTAGATGTCCTTGCTGAGGTGTGCTTTGGCGAAAGTTAGGAATTGTTTCTAACTTGTTTTGTTTGCTTGACCCCAACTGTTTAAGGGCTGGTTGCAGTTGGGCAGTATGAGACCTAGCATTGTCGTAGTCTGCGTAGTAGGAATCTCCCGTTTTAGTCGTAACTGTGATACTTCCTACAAAATCTGGATATTGTTTTTGGATAAGTTCTTGATTCTGTTCTGACAAGAACCGGATTGTTTCTTGCAGTTCTTCTATTTCTGGTTGCGCGGATGGTGTTGAATCCGTTGTTTCATGAGCCGAGACTGTATAAGTACGATTATTGGGGCGGGTACCTGGAGCGGAGTTATTCGAATTTCTCCAGTCCTGCGTAGCGGCTCTTTGTCGCCAATTAGGATTGCTTTCAGCTCCATTTTGCTGTTGATCACGTCTTCTTTTTCGGCAATTAATTACAAAGTGACCAGGTTTTTTACAATAATGACATATAATGTGATTGTCGGTGGTCCACTGGGACTGGCGGTTAAGTTGTTGTCGAGATGTAGTTCGACCGGCTTCAGTTTGACGTGTGTATGTTGGCCCTTTTTCCATTAGGCCTAGAACGAAACCGTTTTGCTTTTGTTGATCCATTGTTAGTTGGTGTATTTTGTCATTGATGTCTTTTATAGCTTGTTTCAATTCATTGCCTTCTTCTGTAGCTTCCTTAGTAATTGATAGTGTCTGAGCTTTGGCGGGGGTTTGGGCAGTACCCGTTGGGCCGAGGCCAGCGGTGAGGTATTCTCCCGCTTCAATTAGTTTTGCATATTTCAAGGCATCTTCAAAGTTTTTAGGTTCTTTTGCCATTACCATTCTGCCGTAATGTGGTAACAGTCCTGCAAGAAAGAATTCTAAGCAAAGTTGGTCTTGGTGGGCAATATCAAATTTAGGATATGCTCCCTTGACCAACTTCTTTATGCTAGCTCCAAAATCAGCCACTCTCTCATGCAATTGCTGGGTTCTGCGATGTAGCTGGGCACTTCTGAAACGTGCCATTTCAGCTGGTTCCAGCGCATTCTTAAGTGCATGTATTAGGGAGTCGTAGCTGCTTTTCGTGGCAGTATCTAAAGATGCATATATGTCTCTAGCTTGGCCGCTTAGACATACGGGTAACATTCGGGCTTTCTCGTCAGGAGTCCAACCACTGGCAGTACCAATTATGTCGAAAGAGTCAACGAAATCTTTCCAGCTCTCGAGAGCTTGTCCGGAATATTTTAGGCCAAGGAGACTAGTTACTCCATTCATTCCTGTCATGGCCTGTTTCAGGTTACTTGGCAAATTTTGCAGTGTTGCTTGTAGTTGAGCTATGTCTGGTGGTTGGGGTACTGGTTGAGCCATCTTTGCCAAAGCTATCTCGGTTACAGCTATATCAGAATCGCTGAAACCTGTAAATTCGGAATTAGATGAATCGTCACTGTCGGTATTCACTTTACCAATTTTATCGGGGGAGTCTGTACCAGCTATAGGGTTCTTGTAGTCTTTAATTTGGCTGAGTCTCTGGGTTGATTGATCAATCTTCAGAAGAAGATTATCGACTCTTTGTCGAAACTCTGTTCTTGGCAGTGCTTGTTGTTCCGTTTGTGTAGCTTTGATTGTGGACGGGGCGGATTTAGGAGTGCCAGGAGGCTCTGTTTTGATAGAACCGATTGAACTTGACTGATTTGGTTCGTTTGCTTCTGGTGCAGTCGTACTCACTTCTGGGCGTTGTTTGTTGGCCGAGTCCACTTTGTTTTGTGTAGTCCTTTTCTCACCGTCAATCTCGGTGGAACCTCCAAATGTCACGGCTCAGCGTATATGTTTATAATACGTAGTGGCTATTTAAAGTTACCGTTAAGGTAGCAAGACTGCCACAGTTGAATTATTGTGGGCTTGCGCTGAAGTCCTTAAGTTCACTCTGACAGCGTTTCTGTAGGCTGTCGAATCCTATCTCTAAGACACGCGGACGACTGAATAATCTAGCGTTTAATTATGCAGAATTATATTCGATCAACAACACTCGAGCGTACAGAGTACAGCGTACAATCGGTGTACTAGGCTCCCTCTATTGACGGAGCTAGAGCTTTTATACCCAAGTCGGATGCCCTGGAGAAATGTAAATTTAATGAAATTGAAGTAAAATTTAGAGTAAAATTGGAAATGAGATTGAAGGGCACGCTTGCGTATAATAGTTCTATGTCAATTGTTAGTAGGTTACGTATTCATTAGTTAACAATATAGTGCGTGTTAAACTGGTGACGTTACTTTGGGAAGTATCACCTTACGACAAGAAGTATACCGCATTGCATTGACAATTGTATGAACGGTATAGATATATATACGGTATAAATATATACTTAGTACGTACTTAATTAAACATGGCATATGTATGTATCACTTATATATTAGATAATATACTTATTAGAAAGGTATAAATATAAAGTTTTAGTAATATGATTCGGTATGCTAATTTTTGGGCTGTCACACCTCCGTTTGGAGGGGGGGTAGCAGAGAAGAGGTCCCCGTTTGGTGGGGGGGTAGCCAACAGCCAATCAGATTGCAGAAACCCCCCCTCCGTTTGGTGGGGGGGGGGGGGTAGAGCAGAGGATTACGGTAGTTTTTGTTCTATTCGAAAATGGGTCCCCGTTTGGGGGGGGGTCGCTCAAGCAGGCTAAGTTTTGCTCATTCTGATTGGCTGTTGGCGACCCCCCCCAAACGGGGACCACTTTTTGTGACCCCCCCAAACGGGAACCCCTTTTGCATACCCCACCACCAAACGGGGACCTATTGTGTCGACCCCCCGGTCAAATGGGGACCCTTTTTCAAAAACCAGAATCAGCCTGCCTACCCCCCCCCACCAAACGGGAAGGGGTTTTCTGCAATCTGATTGGCTGTTGCCTACCTCCCCACCAAACGGGGAGGGGGTATGATTTGGCGACCGCCCCCCCAAACGGGGGAACATTCGCGTATTGTGGTCGGAGCACCGTTACGCAATGCAGTGAAGATAAGTCCTCTAGTGGCTTACTCTTCTTCTAATATATTATAGAATTATGAACTCTTGGTGCTACCTTCTTTCAACCTATATTGGTTATCTTTGAAAGCAAATGGGCGGCTTAGTTTGGCCGAGCTACTACGCAATTTGTCAATAATCTTCTGACGATTTTTTGAAAGTCCTTTCGTCATGAATCATGATTGACGTGGACTGTATAAGTGCACAAAATATGCTAGATTATGCCATAAATAGTGACACATTACCAAACATTTGTATATACCGGCAAATTTTGCATGCACAAGAAATGGTGGGAGCAGCTCAAAGCAAACTTGTTTCGATATTTAGGGTCGGAGGTGCTGTAGTGCCACATTTTAGTTTCGTTAGTTCTTTCATTTTGCTGTTGTGTCAGCTGCCAAGTAGTCCAATCCTAATGTCTACATGCTCCGATTCCTACCATTAATACAAAATGTGTACACCTTTTATATGGCATACGCTAACACGGGGTCAGATTCTTGCTGAATCTACGATGATGTCCAAGAGGATTTACCTCAGAAAAGTGTCAACATTGTATTGGGGTCTATCCCAAATGAGCAGTCTGCGAATTTTCTATAAATTCTAGCAGAAAGTATAAAATGACAATATTTATCAAGTTATGACGCCTTTTTTGAAAAATCTGCAAAATCCGGTATTATTTGCAATACTTGGTGCAAATGGGTTAAGGTGGTGATTCCCTTTGGTCACATAAAGTTTGCACCATTATTACTCATTCATTACTTGGAGTTAAGAAGCCATTTTTATATCAAAATGTAGCTTGACATTTTCTCTTTTTAATGTACGGCACGAAACTAATGTTTGCCTTTTAAAATATTTTTAACACATTTTAGAAGAAGTATAATTTTCCAGAATTTTTGCAGACTCACGTAAATTTCTTCGATAGACATCGGTTATATCATTCGATACCTCCATCAAATAGCTGGGGGCGATTCTTTATTTATTGTGAAATCGCTCTTCGTTATAGAGAAATAAGCTGAAATGTGTGCGTAACCTGTATTTTGCCTATTTTTTCCAAATTTGTCAAGCGATTACTTTAGCTGGAAAGCAGTAATCGGGGAAGCTAAAAAACGTCCCTGGGTATATTTGTGCAGAACACATCTGTTCAGTAGCAGCCCTTCAGCTTGCATGGTGAATGCTCCACAATCTTTGGAAAAAATTGGTCGTGTTTTTGCAAAAACTACAGTTTTTATGATAGCAGCCTACAGGATTGCAGTTAGAAGACGATCATGCGTTGGATAATTTGCCCCTATGCGACCTTCAGATCGACGCCCTTAGTTTGATTTTACGGCTTGCGTAGTTCAAGAAATGTTGGATTATTTGATTTTTGTAAAAATGACAGGTTTTCGATGCCAAAACAAGAAAATCAGCTATATCTCATGGTACAGAAAAGCTAGAACGTTGCTTTAAAAAGCAAAAATATGAAACTCAATGAGATCTTTCGAATGAATATAGTCATAACTGTATAGCTGCTGTCAAACGTTCAGAAATTAGGAAAAACCGTCCTGACCGGAAATCTCGAATTTTTGAATCGTGATTGCTCGGAGGGTGTTAGAACGCTAAAAGAACTTATTTCGGAAAGTTTCGTCAAATTTCATCTTGATTTACGCCGCCAACCAACGATATGTGCCCAAAAGGAATCACCACCTTTAAGCGTTTACCCCTTTTCATTCTCAGCGAGGAGATGTCCTCCAAACTAAAATATAAATAATCGAACATTGACTGAAGCTATGAGATACAGTCGAGATTCCACTACAGTGAAAGCAGAAAAATTATCTTCGGCAAAGACTAAAAAGCTTAAATTGGGTGGTTGCATAAATGAACATATTGTTACTGTACGTGTAAAGAAAGCGCAACCTAATTCAACACAACCTATTTACAACTTTACTTGTTTACATCTAAGAAAACCAAATACATTGCCAAATATATCTGCGTAAACAGTAAACAACCAGTTACAGTTTCTGGTTATATCTGGTTTCATTACATAATGTACATATTATGTCATATCAAGTCTAGGATCAAATCTTTGCTTCAAATTATTTGTCCAGTTATAAAACATTCTTCTTCACACTCCCGAAACCAAAATGTTATCCAAAATGTTAGGACGTGGAAATATCAGGATAAGGAGTTGAAGAAAGTTTGAAGGAAACCATCTTAATTTGAGGAAACAATTCTGACCAGCGGCGCCACAAAACTCTAATACCCATATGGTTAATATGGAATTTGTCCCGAGTACAAAAAAGGTTCTCCTTGACATGGCCACGATTAACAAAGGGATTCTCAGTAGGAGAAGACCAATCGCAAATACTAAATCCACAATGCGAAATTTTGGGAATGATCCATTCAACATGGGACTCAAGATATTTTGCCTTAGTGGTCCAAATGGGGAGGTTCCAAATCACATAGGTCTCGGTTCTCTTTCGCAACAGCTTCTTGAGCATGTTCAGCAAAGGACTGAAAGATAACTCCCACGTTCTCTGATCGTACCGCTTACAAAGATTAACTCCACAAAAAATTATGACAAATTGATACTGACATAGATCAAGGCGACGACGCTTGACTTCTTGGACTAGGTGGTGATACTTGGCTCCACTTTTACAGACAATGTCTCCATTGTAAACTGATTGCAAATACTTGCTTTGGCTATCTGACAAAATGAGAATTGTGCGATTAATGCAACCGCCGATCTCATGAGTCAGGGAGAAAAGGCCGCATAGGGTGGTCGGGGTGGTCTGGAAGCTGTTTGACTTCCATTCATTGTAGACAATGCTAAGAAGAGTTCCATAGATATTAAATCCAAATGACTGAAAACAATTAAGTCGATCTGAACCCATTCTCAAGCCGCAAGACCAGATGTATTCGTTGCGTTTTGAAGTCAGCACAAACATAATGTCCTGATTAGGATAGTCTCTGCTGATCTCGCGAAATCTGGAAACAAAGGCACTGTCTTTGTGCTTGGCCAAATGAACCAAAACAATGTAATACAAAATATCCAACTTGAATAGCCATTGAGGACTGATGGTAAAGCCGGCAGAATCCAACCAAGTGAAAATACTCGTTGAATCAGTTCGCAGACCAGAATGACTAATCAAATTATCTCGGAGGGCTGTCTCACCATGTAACTTCAGAATCAAGGACCATAGGGCCATTTCCACAGAAGTATAGTACACACCATCAAAAAAAGAAATGTCGGGAATAAATTCGAAACAACGGATCATCATGACCAATGAACAAGCAAACCATTGTAATCGAATTCAAATTAG
>JASAND010031927.1:0-40204 GCA_030248195.1 Trissonchulus latispiculum | reverse complement strand
GTTGATGATTTTGACCAGGAACGCCAGTGGGTGGGTTGCTGACGCATGGGTACTTCCGGTTTGTGGATCTTCGGTAACCCATATAGATGCGGTGGCTTCGTGTGCAGAGGCGCTAATCTCAGATTTAGATCACTGCTTCGGACCATTGATCGTAGTTGTCTTTCTATAGTTGGAGTTATATCCTTAGCTAGTTGTTCAAATTTGGATCCGTCAGCTATGATGTGTGCCATTTTCTCGGTGCACTCGGTTTTGTTGAGTACCACTATGGTATTTCCTTTATCTGCCGGCAGAACTATGATGCTGTTGTCTGTTGCGAAGGATTTCAGAGCCTTTCTTTGCTGTGCTGTGATGTTAGGCTTCGGTTACTTCCTTTTTCTGAGGGCTTCCTTAACCTTCCACCGTAGCTCTTCGCCATGACCTAGGTAATTCCTTCGCAACGGATTCTATGCCAGCTATTATTTCAGTTTTGGGCACTTTTGCTGGAGCCTTTCTTGAGGACCTCAATTTCGTCTGAAATGAGTGACCTATCGCTTATGTTGATGACGGTGCTATCACTGACTGTAGGCCGTTGAGAGTGGCGGGGGCTCAACTTTTCGAATTTCTTGACTTTTCTTTCTTTATTCGCTTGAATGCCTTTTCGTAGCTACTCTCACAAGCCTTTCTTATTCTCAGACGGTCTTCGGGTCAAGCGTGCCACCAGCACCAGCCCTGGACATAACGGGAAGCTAACACTGGGAACGACATCAGTCTCCCAGAAAGAACAGATCTCAGCATAGACACTATAATGGAATTGACCAGCTTCTGCGTGGAATCCACCTACTTCACCTTCAATAATCAGTGGTTTAAGTTGCTGGTATCGCTTTGTGTAAATTCGACCCTACAAGCTTCAATTCTTTATGAAAGTAGATGAAACTTTCCAAATACATTATTTTCGTGCTCTTTAATATTCTGGAACCAGTCCCGGATTTTTAGGTGTAAAGATAAGAAAGTTTTGGTTTTAGCCCTTATTCTCTCAGTACATAGTCGCTACACCTGATTGGTTGTTTTGGCTGGAAAGAGGGCACCAAAATGAACATTTTTGCTTTTACAACTTTTGAGCTACCTTTAGTGGTTAAGGCAGTAGCCAAAAACGATTTTAGGGGTGAAAAAATGGCCATTTTTGTCGAAATCAGTTTTTTCAAAATTAGTGCAAAATCTTACAGACAATTTCGGCTTATTTATACTCAATCGATACACCGTACAATTGCACATTTATCAATACCTATTCGCTGGAGTTCGTTGCTTTAAGCTAGGGAATTCGCAGAAAAACCATTTTGGCAAAATCGCGATTATTTTGTTTTGAACATTGATTTCTCAAAAACTGCCTGATGGATTCGCGTGATTTTTGGCGGAATGAAAATTCGCCCTATTGCGGAGGGACATTTTTCTTGGTTTGGGCTAAAACTTCTCCAGTTGTGCGAAAACTGAATAGAAATTTGCGAAATTTCGTGTCATCGCGCATTTGCCGGATTTTCTGGAGTACTGAGACTTGTTGAGCCAAATCCAAAAAATGTCCCTCGGCCCACATGTCCTTCATATCATGGCACAAGAAAAAATTTTGGCCGATTCTACAGTTTTGAGAAATCGATGTTCAAAAATTTTTGGTTCATATTCAGTCTGTCAGATGTCAGTATGTCGGAAATGTTTTGCTATTTTTTTGCCAATTTTGCTAGTTTCGTAAGCGCATGTTAATGTGCAGATAATAAGCTTTAAAACGATGTATAAAGCTCTTTGAAACTACCAAAATTGCAAAGTTATATCGTTTCGAAAAATCACCACAAAAGCATTGCACAAAAGGATACCAGCACCTTAAACAGACAGGTGGACTTGCCATGGGATCCCGGTTTTCGCCTGCATTGTGTAACCTCTGCATGGAGAATTTAGAAACATTAGCCATAGCCTCAGCAGCTAAGAAACCTAGCCTGTGGTTGATCTATGTAGACGATATCCTCTGTGTGTGTGGAAACATGGTCTGGAAGAACTGGGAAATTTCAAAGATCATCTCAACAGGCAAGATCCAGCAATCAAGCTAACAACTGAACTAGAGGATAACAACAAGTTGGCGTTCATGGATGTCGAAATAACAAAAACATGCAGGTATCCAGACATCAGTGTATAGGAAAAAACACACACAAACAGATATCTACACTACGAATCAAACCATCCGAAGTGCGTGAAAAGAGGAATAATAAGATGCCTTCACAGTAGAGCTACAGCTGTATGCCAAGAACCACAGTTGAGAAGAAAAGAAGTGAGCACCCTAACGAAAGCATTCCAACAAAACGGCTATCCTGCTAAAACAATAAGGGAAGCAATGTCTACTCGAAGAGCCAGGCCAAGGCCAGAGGAGAAAGCAGAGAAACTAACGGTTGCCCCTTACGCAGGTAGAGACACCGACAAACGGAAGAGAAGATGCAGCTCTTATGGTGTAAAACTAGGGTTCAGCAGTCGCGACACATTGAGATCCCGATTGTCCAAGCAGGGACCAAACGGATTCGAGGTCAGAAATTGTGTGTACGAGGTGTCTTGCAGTGACTGTGACAAAGTCTACATTGGCCAAACGATAAGTTCAAAGCAAGTAAAATTGTCCCCCGGGTAGTATAGTGGTAATGTTACACGAGAGCGACACCCGGATCAAATCCCCGACCTCTTACCCCGACAGCCCTCTAAGGGCTACTAGCCTGAAGACGCCCATAGGTAAAGATGGGCGACACGTCGCTACCCAAAAATGCTGCCGTGGTAAGAAAAGGCCAATCAGCTAATTCTAGCAATGACACGACGTCACGAAGAACGTACAGATCAGAAGGAACTCTGATGTTGTTGTTGTTGTTGTTATTGCCGGGCTCCTCAGCCAAGAGGCTATATGAGGGCGCTAACCTTTGTCTCTCCCCATCAGTCATAGCTAGTATGACTCTCGCTTCGTCGCCTGAATGCTGTCCCACAATGGGAAGCTGGAGCAGACACCTTCTTGGCCTTTCGGCTCCGGTAGTAAGACATCCATTAACTGCTCATACGCAAGGTAGAGGAGCACAGCATCTTTCGACACTCCAACCCCCAAGCGCAGATGGGGTGGGATCAGAGACAAACCCGGAAAGTTGTGTGATCCATTTTGAGTACATGACTCGTTTGCACCCAACACTCCCTCGCAGGAGGTAGGCGGACCACATTGCAGAAGTGCTGGTATATCCCAAGGGGGGTACCTTCCACCGAGAACTCCGCGCCCTACTCTTGACGATAAGTGGATTAAGGGTTCTTTAGCGTGCACTACCCCGAGCAAGGAAGCACACGGGCCCACCAATTTAACGCCTCATCCGACCGGCGGAGCAGTGACCCTAAGTTTCTTGCTCAAGGAAACAATGTAACGTCATTATGGCTAAGGCGGGAATCGAACCTCGGACCTTTCGATCCGAAGTCCGGCGCCTTAACCATTCGGCTACACGGTCTTGAACTCTGATGTTAATCACACCTACTGCATTACCTGATCCGGTTTAGCTCCAACCTGAACGCATTCCGTTTTAGTTTCTTCTAATTTTTGCTCCCTTCGACCGTCAATTACAACATTACAACCCAGACTTGCCAGATGAATGGCCGTAGCTTTTCCGATCCCTGAGGAGGCACCTGGAATACCTTACTTAGTAATTAGTAGTAGTTTAGGATTGTGCATACTTAGCACAATCCTAAACCACAATAAATTACAAAGTAAGTTGAAAAAGATAAAATCTGAAAAGTAGGGCAAAGCTTCTATCAATTTGGCAGCTTCTATCATTAGATCAGCATGGAGAAATTGAATTTCGAAAATATATCCTGTGAACAGAAATACCTATGTATTTCCCACGGGGGTGGAAAATTTTGGGAATATTTTTGGAATAGTTTTGGAATAAATGCCGCCCATAAATTCAATAATAAAATTTGTATGCTGCTGCCTAAAAACATTTCATTTCCTTTTCTGAGACATAAAATTATTTTTCATATCATAAGAGCAATCGATTCGAAGCCTAAGCCTAAGCCTATAACCTTAGTTCCTGGAAGACGTGAAAACAAAACAAAAACTAGCTTATTAGTAGTTGCACAAATTAAACTATTACAGGCTACAGCTTATTCTTATTAATATTATTATTTGTTCATTGAGCAGCTATTATAATTTGTCTGGCCAATAAAGCATAGCAGGTGAAATTTAAAACGTTGAAATGAAGAAATACGTACCAGTTATGACGGCTGTTTTACCACAGAATATTTTTTCTGACATTTATTCAGGAAAGCCAGCTACACCAGAAAGTAAACAACAAAACATAAAAGCAAAAGCTGGAAAGAGCAAATTGATTCCCCAGTACCCAAACAAATACGTGGCTGTTTACTTCAAAACAATCTTTTAAAACAGATAAGACTGAAGCTATGATTTTTTCAGCACGTTTGTCTAAAAAACTGAAACTTAGGTTTCGTAGACAAGGGAATCATATGTAATTTTAATGAATCAAAATGGCAAATAGGGAATGTGTGGTTATTAGCATTACTATTAATATGCAAAGAGCCTGTGATACTGTTTAGACTAAAGGAAGAGTGACCCTCCAATCTCTATTCTTTCATTAAGACATTGAATAATTCTTGCTCAGCAAGGCCCTGCCTATGGTTTAGAGAAGAAGTGGCCAAGACTGCAGAAATTTTTTAAGCTGGTAAAGGATAGTGAATGACTTTTGGAAACTTTTATTTAGAGAGGAGTTAATGATTTGTGGAATCCTCATGCTTAACGATATCAACAACCAGCCTTTAGCACGACTACAATATAGTAATACGTTTTTGGTTGCTACTGCGATTCATTTCATACTGAAACGATGTTTGTAATTTGATGGTACTTGATTTTGCCATATTTTTTGACGATTGCTCCCTTTCATATTTGTAGGAAAAAACTGGATACAATTACAGGCAGATAAAAGGGAATTTCTACCCGTCGGTGAAACCGCCCACAAATGGTACCAAAATTGGTCTCACAAGAGGTAAGAAATTTGGCAAAAAGGGATGAAATATTTGCCCAAAAATATTTCTCCAGACTCCTATTTCCAAAAATTTTCCGACTTCCGAATTCTTGCTTTAAACCTTAAACGTTAATGAAGTAAAACTTCCTGCACTGGAAATCTCTGCATCAGGCTGGCTAATTAAACAACTATAGATATATGACTGGCTTGTCGTAAAGGTCGATGATAGCAGCATGAGGCGCGATTGGTTTTAAAAATTTACCTTCTCCGATTTTCTTCATTTTCACATATAGCATACTACCATCAGAGTCTACCATCGTGGCGCACGCCGTTTTTCAAATTCCATCCCTAGAGCGGGAAATGCCAGTTCAAAA
The DNA here is from genome assembly GCA_030248195.1 of Trissonchulus latispiculum. Lineage (NCBI taxonomy): Eukaryota > Metazoa > Nematoda > Enoplea > Enoplida > Ironidae > Trissonchulus > Trissonchulus latispiculum. The sequence goes on along the minus strand of JASAND010031927.1, from coordinate 34,821 downwards.
ATTCGCATTTTCGTGATTTTTTGGTGGCATTAATGACTAGCGTTTAATGTCGCAAAACTAGAGCTAGGAACAACGGTTTGGTCTCAAACTTTCACACAACAATAGTAGGTCTTGGGAAAGTAAGTGCCAAAAATCTTAGCCCAAACCGACCAGCGAAACGTCCGGTTTGGGTGAATACTTGGTATTTTTTGACGGGGTGTTCAGTGTAGGTCGGTAAAACACATTTTTGCATATTACTCTCAACCCGAGCAAGGGACACGGCTAATTTTTCTACCATATTAATCCTCCCTGTAGGGCTAACATTTGCTGCAAAAATAAGCCAAATTGGTTTGGGCTTTGAAAGAAAAATTGGCATCGGAAGAGGCATCAGCCTTTTATTGGTAAACGCCAAATTTTTCAAAATTTTACGTGTACAGCTTGATAGGAACAGAATAAAGGTATACCCTTGCATCAGTTTATCACTCTAATCTATGGCAGCACGAATGTCTAAAATACTTTATTCGGTTAAGTTACTAGCAGTAGGCAACGTTTTTAATCTTAAAGTCCACGTCGAAACCAGGTTTGGCATAGCTTGGTCTTTAGCGAGCTCTAACAGGAAAATCAAGCAGTTTTAGGTGTTATGTCTATCAGAAAAGTTGTTCAGCTTCTCAAAAGCTTTCGAATCAGCTAAAATTTTACTGTTTCCGAAAAATTAAAAATTTCGTAATTTCGTAATAAAGCACGGTGTAAAAAATTGTGAAAATTAAAACTGCACTCAACATCCCGTCAAACACGAAGTATTCACCCAAACAGGACGTTTCACTGGTCGGTTTGGGCTATAATTTTTAGCAGTTACTTTCCCAAGACCAACAACTTTTATGTGAAAGTTTGAGACCAAGCCGTTATTCCAAGCTCTAGTTTTGCGGCATTAAAGGCGAGTAATTAAGACCTTCAAAACATCACGAAATTGTGAAACTTCGAACTTGCATTTCTCGCTCTAGGGACGAAATTTGGAAAAACAGCTTGCACCACGATGAAGACCTGGATGGGGGTATAGTATACAGGGATGGAAACAGGGTCACTTTTTGTGACCCATGACCCACTCGACCCAGACGCAAATTTGACCCAGACCCCAGAAGACCCATAAAATTTTAAAATTTAGTGACCCAGACCCAAGTGACCCAAACGTTTTCGTGACCCAGACCCAACTGACCCAAGAATTTTCCTGACCCAGACCCAGATGGCCCAAAGGAATAACATTACACAGACTGACTTTACCTAACCGAAATTGTCCCACTGTGCAGTGTTTTTTAAACTCCCTAACTTTCTTATTTTTGGAAAAATGAAAGAATAAGTACATTCCACTCATTTTATGAAACTAGATCAACAGTTTGATTTTCTTACAAAAAACCAGCTAAACATGGACCGGCGGTTTTAAATTTTGAATTATATACTAGATGTGGAACCCGAGACAAGGCATTTTATTTCAAGAAAATGTGAGACGAGGTATCTTTCCCAAAAACCCTAACTTTTGGTTTTTTGACCGAAAACTTTAAAATTTTGCACAGGGCATAAAAATTCAAAGTTTAAATTTTTCAATAATTAAAATTTTGGTAAAGGGAAGCCAAGGAAGGAAACTAGGGAACCAAATTTTTCCTGGAAGCATTTGCAGGTTTTTGTATTTAAAACACTTTAAAGCCATTTAGCTAGCAGTATAATTTTAAAAATTAGCTCTAATTGGAATATTTTATCAGTTTTTTCAATAGTGATGGAATTGAAAGAAGGAATCCAGCCACTGGTGAATTTTGCTGGCCATTTTGCTTTTGAGACCTGAGTGGTTGATGCTGCAAAATTTTAGAATCAACAGCAATGTGTCTACCTTGGAATACTTGCTTTTACCTATGTGAATCGACTCAAGTAGAATGGCAAAGCAAGCCACACCTAACTACTGATTTCTGCGAAATGACTTCTAAATTTAACTAATTTGTTAGTGATCGCGCCGAAGGCGCGATAATTTTTCAGAAATGACGGGTTTACCTTTAAAACTAGCTAAACTGCTCCACCAAAATTGAAACTTAAAAGATTTGGTAGGACCCGTGTAACCCAGACCCAAAATGGCCCGCTAAAATTGCTGACCCAGACCCAGAGTGACCCATAGGAAGCTTGACCCAGACCCACACTGACCCAAAGGTTTCCCAAAATTAGTGACCCAAGACCCAGTGACCCAGTTTCCATCCCACGGAGGGTCAATTTTTAAAACCAATAGCGCTATGTACGGTTGCTAGAAAAGCCTGTCATTCTGCCATATACTGTAATATTAAGCTTTACTTTGTAGACTAAACTTTAATATTTCAGTGTTGCTTGGAACTGCTAGATTCAAAAGATTTAACTTTTTTAGCGAAAACTTTTCCACACAGTTTCTATTTACCTTTTGGAGAGAAATCTCGTACACTAGAGACTGCTAGCAGGTATAGCCTTGCCGTCATTTGAGGGGAAAGAATTTTTAGTGAGAAATTTTCTTTAAATAAAGAAAAAGAAAACATAATGGTCCTTGAATTGAACTTTTTGTTTACGTTAACTGTCTATTCTTCATTTGTGCTATTGATATTTTCTTTTTTCGCAAGAAAAAATAAAAGAAAATTTTGTCCCCCTCAAATAATGGCATGACTGTATAACGGTGCGCTGCATGAACGTATAACAGATAATTAACAAGTGAAACGATACCAAAAACCGAAATATCTTCAATTTTCAAAAATGTGGCAACCAATCTGCTGCAAAAAATAACAGAATGAAAAATAGGCACAGTGTTCTTGACATTTCGAAAATTTAATAAAATTTTATTAAATACGCGCTATGCAAAGTGTATTTCTAGTTTTTGGTTTGATTTCTTTTGTCATGTTGTGCAGAATCCTATGTTTCAGCAATTACGTCAATTAGCTATCTAAGCTTAATTAGTTAATGCATGTCTTGATACCCAATGTTAAATTCGGTAGATCACCTATTAAATTAATGATGTCTGTAATACTTTATAGTATACTCACTTTATAGTAAAGGGTAGTATACTTAGTTAAGTAGAGCTTTAGGTTTTGATCATGGTTGCACCCGAGCAAGCCTACGATCATTTCGCCTGCTTAATTTTCTGTATAGTACCGGACAGTAAGCTGTTCTAGGTTAATATTTTGTATGCGTTGGTGAAATGAAACCCTTGATTCTGCTCTTGCAATCAGAACCAAAAGCAAACGGGTGAAAACGGTTAATTTATTGAACATAGCTTAAAATGGGCAATTTTATAATATTTATAATTATGCATTATCTCTTTCTAATTATGCAAGATGTGCATCACTGCAGGTTCGCATTAAGTATGACATATTGCTGGTCAGAAGTTGACCTCCGTCAACAGACAAACAGACGCCGGTTATAAAGTCAGCATTCGGACTGGCAAGAAAAGCGATGGCTTTGGCGACTTCTTCAGGCGATCCGAAACGGTGGATTGGTTGAGCCTTCAAGGTAATATCAAACCACTGAAAATACAGCATCAAAATTGTATCCTCATTGGAGACACATGCGGAATATCGTCTCTGTTGTTACTGTATTAAGGTGCAAAATTAACAAAAATCTTATAATCAAAATATCGGTAATAAAATCGATAATATGAGTATTGCAACTGTACTATTTGCAATATTTAACCAAAGTAGCTAATAGTGGAAAATATTAATTTAATTTTAATTTTAAGTTTTAATTTAAAATCACACTTTCTCGAGGAGCAACGGAAGGACACAGTAAACGTTGTCTGTTTAGCTATAATTTTGACAAGAAGTTTCCCTAACGGAAGCTTGAATTTAGTTCACATTTGACTCGCTTTATTTAGCCACATGAGTTCTGTATTTTAAACTTGAGAACGGCAATAAGATACCTCTTGACCTGCTTTACCCTGTTCTAGTCCAAGGTCCGTTTTAATCGGTCCAGGGCTAAAAGTGGACAAAAGCGATAAAGATTGAGGTGAAAAGACAGCAATAGTGTAGCGAACTAAAAGCTGCACTAGCCACCAAAACTTAAGTGAACATTTCCGTTCATATACCAGCCTTGAACACTTTATTTAAAGCCGAATTTTGGGCTTTTCTTTTAGTGCATCAAAACGGAAAGTCATGTACCAACATTGTCTAATTCTATTTGATAACATTTGACGTTTTTAGTATCGTTAATAATCGGCGCTTTACAAAACACAACAGCAGAATTCTTTCTATGTTAATCAATTATAACGCAACATTATACCAGCTGCAATATTTTAGATTTAGTGTGCCAGATCAAGTAAGAAATATATACTCCATACTTGACTGCATTGACTCTGACGCCTTTATCAGCTAAGTTTAGGGCAAGACCTTTCGTGAATGCATCCATGGCTGCTTTCGTCATACTGTAGAACAGATTACTACCATACTAAAACAAAACTACCTAAGGAATATGCACATTTTCAAAGTTGCATATAGGGGTTTTCTGGGTTCGTTGAACATGAATCTGAGGTCAGTTTTTCGATCAGCTTTTTGTTAGCTTAATATAAGCAAAAGTCGCAAGCTTAAGTTATAAGTGTATGCTGAGCAAACAAAAAGCTGAATCAAAAACGGACTTGAGATTTGTTTTAAGAGGCCCAGAAAATCCTTAAATGCGACTTTCCTGCGAAATCGGCGACAAAAAATTTCGGTTTCCTCTGGTCCCCCTTGCGAATTGAAAAATATAATCTCGCGAAATAGAAATATTTTTCGATATTTGAACTCAGCGTGGTCAAAAATATACCCATAGCAAATTTCAGCTCAATTAGTGAAGTTTAAGAATTTTGAGTGGTGGAGGGTAACCTGGAAAAGACTCTAAGATTACTACCATACTAAACAAAAGCAAGGATTATACAGTTCGAAACTCAATAATATTAAATTTGTTGCAATAGTTTGATATTTCTGATCAAATGACAAGCAAACAGTATATTTATGGCCAGATAGTAGCCAATGGGAAAGAAGAAACTGCTTGTATTTTTAAACTAATACTTTTACATAACTATATCTTTAAATCAGTTAGCTATTTTAATAATGTGTTAAACTTTTGAGAATTCTGTTCTGAGAGAATGTCGATAATAATAATAATAATAATAAAATAATACCTTGCATGAAACTGCAGCTACATTTATTGAAAATGCAAAACACATAAAACTGCACCACAAGAGGCTGAGAACCGTTATTTGACTACAGCGGCAACTTTGCCGAAATCATCAAGATACCAAATCAATTCAAAAAATCAGTCACAAACTGTGGGCTTACCCATAAATTACTGGTAATACTGGAAACATTCACTATAGTGCCTGAAAAACAAAATTTCTTTGGCAAAATAAAACAAAGTATAATTTAACTTAGTTTTGTGCGCCTATTTACTTGGCGATCATCAATCCTGGGATAAACTTAAAAATGTGACAAAAGTAGGTTGTCTAGTATCAGGAGTGAACTGGTATAAAATTTCGAATATTGGCAAATGTTTTGCAGACCTTCAACTTTACGCCCCTTTGAAGCTTAATTACCTAAGCTAAATACCTTTGACGCTGACAAGGTGTGGAGTCGTCAGCTGCGTCAAGTGAACCGCTGACCGTAGATTGGTATCGAAAAGTCTGTCATAATCGTCCATAGTCTGCTCAGAATCCGGCTTTCGGACAACACAACCAGCATTGTTCACCTGAAACAAGAAATTGACCCTACACAATGAATATTCAATGCGATGGAGAAACTAATTCTGTCAACTTCAGACTTGTTTGAAATGGGAATTTTTGGAGAACATTACCACGTCATAGAATTCTACCAAACCTGCCATCTTCGGCAGTGGCAACAGACAACATATTTGGCGTTTCTTGAGCTCATAACATACAAATCTTAAGATTCGCATACATCACCATGGCTTTCTACAATGTAGCCACTTCAAGCTTAAGTAAATGAGTACCAATATATTCATAGTTCCAAACTTTTTCAAAGCACCTTCAATCAACCCTACACGATGCTTCTTTTCCGTAATGTCGCCAACAATTGTCAAAACCTGCAAAAAATAAATTAAATATCTAAATATATAGATATATAAATATCTGAAAAGAATAACACGCTAGTCATGAGACACCTCCGATATTCTGACGCAGAGATATTATTAGCATTAGGTAAAGTTTCAGGATTCAGCTTTCTGAAAGATTACTCCACTTATTTTAACCTGTGACAGCAGTCGTTCCTAGACAAAATAATTCAATGGTGAAATCTCGCTTGTTTTTACTGCATAGTAATTATGGCACAGGGGTGGGAAAGGTGTAATGTGTTTCATGTGACTACTGTTTCAGTCTGGAATCAAAGTCGGATATCTAATTTGCATATTACACTGAACTGCCTTATTTGCATAATACGGCATTACAAAAGCGCATGTCGAAGTCTCTGGGGTCAGTTGTTATTCTTGCATCATCAACGCCTCCACGAGGATTCCTGACATTACAAAAGGCAGTTATCAGTATGTACCAGTGATGGAAGCGGGTCACCTATCGTTGACCCGGTGACCCGGTTTACCAGAGAATCTTGAAATCTTATAAAAATATTGATTTTACCTAAAAAGGCTAAATTCTCGACGTATGTCGTCTGTGGCCAGTCGGAAAATGTTATAAAAGAAGAAAGAAAAAGTAAGGAATCGTCTGCTTAGTAAATTAAATTTTCCAAAATTTTTAATCCTTCAGTACTAAAACGTACAAAGTTGCAAATATTGTGGTGAATCAGGATCAACGAGTCAGTACCGGACCGAAGCTGGAACACAGAGTGACCGGAACTGACCCGGTAACCCGTTTCCATCACGGCCATTTTTGATATTACTTTTGTTAGTACTGCGTCTGAGTGTACCTGCATCCATCGTATAAAAACTTTTCAAACAACTGCCGACATCTTTCAGACATTACAAGAAGTAACCTGTATTCTTTATAAAACCTTCCGTATTTTACCATCTAAAGTGGTAAAAAAGTGGTTTCTGCAGCTTTTGTACTGCAACATTTCCCGGAGTTTGTGTCAAGAGCAGCTGAAGCTCGGGTTCTGGTTCCAATGGAAGCAGGGATTCGGGTAGAGCTGTCGTCAAACCGGACGGCCGGCGGCCCGGCCGGCCCGGTCGATGGAACCATGTCAATACATGAAGTGTTGTTTTGATTCGCACAGTTTAGTTTTGATTTGATTTTTGATATTTTAACAAAACCGCCACAATTTTGATTTTATTTTTTATTTTTATCAAGACTTGCTGAAGTTTTGATTTGATTTTTGATAAAATCAAAACCCAAAATTGGGTTTGATTCAAGTATTGATTTTTGATTTATCAAAACAACACTATAGCATGACAGGATTTCTTGTATATAAACAAGGTGCAACCTGTACACATCATTTAGTACAAATACTTTCCCAAAATGCACCGAAATTCGGGCAAAAGTTGTACCTGTTTCATCCCAAAATTTCGGGCAATCGCACGAAAGCAATAGATGGATCTCTTGAACTTTATGACCACAAGGTGTCAACATGGTCCACTTTAAAGATGGTTAGTGATTGCTACGATGAATATTATTCGTGAATATTTATATCATTCGAAAGCTCTAAACGTGCTCTATTCAACGGTATAAGTAGTTTGTTTTTATCTTGCACTACGAAAAACTTAAGTTAGAAAATGTTAGTAAAATTTGAGAATTTACAAATTTTCATCGCCTTTTTAAAATTAACTTATTAATGAAATAACATACGACCATATGCTTCACATCGTCGGATAGAGCATGTTAAGAGCTTTCGAATGATGTCAATATCAGTTAATAATGTTTATCGTATCAATCAGTAACTAAGTTCAAAGGAGACCGTGTTGAGTCTTTGTGGTCATAAAGTTCAAGAGATCCCAATAGATACCTGATTTGCTTTTGCACCAGCCTGAACGCATGTCATCTTTGTTTCTTCCAGTTTCTGCGCCCTTCGACCATCAATTAACACATTGCAGCCCAGGCTTGCCAAATGAACGGCTGTGGCTTTTCCAATTCCTGAGGTGCAACCTAAAAACAGGTTAAAAAATTAAAAGTTATATTAAAAATTACATGAAAAATAAAAACTCCAATGTATACAATTTGTTTTATTAGCAATTTGTGTCGTAGTAAGGACAATTACAGGCTGTCTGGTTACTTATCGTGCAAATTACAGTTGCATGGAGAGCATGCATTTGATTGTGGTGGCGAGATTGGGGGTTGGAGGGAGTTTCACCTGTCCCACCGAGTCTGGACCTTTCCGGTTTTTGGGCAAAACCGGAAATATCCGGTTTTGATTTCCCTCCTGCACATGCCTGATTTGAGTGTCGTTCTGATAGCATGACACCTGAAATTGGAAGTTAACACTTTTAAGGTGGTGATTCCTTTTGGACACATCAACTTTAAACCCTTTACTCATTCATTCATTGGCGCTAAGAAGCCATTTCTATATCAAAACGCAGCGTAACATTTGCTCTTTCTAATGAATACAACGAAACTATAACTCTAGCTCTTGGAAATCGTTTTATTGCATTTTCGAAGTAATTTAATTTTCCAGATTTTCTGCAGACTAAAAAAATTTTTTCGTGAGGCATCGGCCACATCATTCGATTCCACTATGAAATAGCTGGGGACACTTTTTTAATTATTATGAAACCGCACTTCGTTATAAAGAAATTAGCTAAAATGTATGCGCAACCTGCATTTTGCCTACTTTTCCCAACTTTGGGAAGCTACCACTTTAACCAGAAAGTAGCAATCGGGACAACTAAAAAAGGGTCCCTTGGTATTTTTGTGCAAAACACGTCTAGTTAATGGTAAGTGGTTAAAATGCTCCACAATCGCTGGAAAAAATTTGGTCATGTTTTTGCGAAAACACGTTTTTTATGATAGCAGCGTACGGGATAGCAGGTAGAAGATTATAATGTCACTGATAATCGGCCTCGACGAGACCTTCAACTTGACACCCGTAGTTCAATTTTACGGCTTCCGTCGCTCAAGAAATGGCGGATAATTTGATTTCTGCAAAAATGGCAAGTTTTCAACGCCAAGAATCGGCTATATCTCACGATAGCAAAACGCTAGAAAGGGGCTTCAAAAAGCAAAAATGTAGACCTAACAAGATCTTTCGAATGAATGTAATCATAGCTGTGCAGCAGCTGTCTAACTGTCAAAAATCGGCAAACACCACCTTGAGCGGAGACGTCGAATTTTTGAAGCAGGCGCTAAGGGTGTTAGAATGCTAAAAGTACTTATTTGGAAAGCTTCATCAAATTTAATCTTGATTTGAACTGTCAACCAACAATATGTGCCCAAAAGGAATCACCACCTTAAGAAGATAAACACATTCATACATATGTATTAAGGAGTTAGGAATTCTACACGTTTTCAGAAACTTTACATATCGCTTACCGGTTATAATGGCCGTTTTACCACTGAACATTTTTGTGGTTACGAAAAGTCAAGACTCAATTAAACGAAATTGTACCAAAAGCGAGCGAAAAACATACGGTCAGAGCAATGTGTAATTGACAACAAGACTTGTTTACTTGAAACGATCTTAAAACTGAGAAATTTGTGCGTTTTATAAGAAGGAAGAAGAAACAACGTAACACTGGTATTTAAAAATTTCATAAACACGATGGAACCAGTATATATATTGTTTCAGTGACTGAAAAAGGCTAAAGCAGATAATCAAAGTGCTGCATGATGCCAATTAAGGTTACTTTGCTGGCAACGAGAAGAAAACGTCGTATTCTTAGTATACTTTGCTGGGCATTGCGAAGGTCCGATCGATAGCGATAATGTAGGTTTTGTTTGAGTCAAGTAGAGTTGTGCCGTTAAGAAATTCCCCGGGCCGGACCCGGACCTGCTGAACTGCCCGGATACCAACACGGCGTCCCGGAGTTGGCCCGACGCACATAAGCAGTGTCAAACAATGGTTATATATATATATATAATATATATAGTGCTATTTATTACAGCTAAGCAAAGTTGGAAACAGCGTAGGCAGCTTTAAACGATCATTTGTTGACCTGTAATATAAATTGCAGCAGCTTTCCTTGTTGTTTTCACTCCTGTCGCAAACGTGGTCTCCGAGCTTGAGCATCTGAGAAACCTGTTAAACCGTTGAACCCGTTTTGCCATTGGATCAGGATCTGGCAGCTTATAATTCTAACGTCCAGACTGACCTATACACCATGTTCTATAGTTAATGGCTTAAACTTAATTACAATACACTTCATGGCATAAAAGGAAGTAAGGTTCTCATCAGTAGAGTTGTGACGCAGACCGGCCCGTAGGACCACATCGGCCCGCAAAATTTTCTTATTTTTCCAACACTACTCATCAGACCTGGTCCAGATGGTACCAGACAAAGGCACTTTTACTATGCATGGTAGCTGGATCGCGACTATCTCCAAAACAGCGGAAAACGAGCAATAAACCACACACAATTTCACATTTTCTCTACCTCGTACTGCCCTAGAGCTCAAAATAATTTGATTCTATCCCTCCATTTGAGTTGGATCTCAGGTCAGTTGATCAAATCAAATCGAATAGCAAATCATATTGACGGATGGATTGCATCAACAACTACGCTTAGATATGACAGATTTAGTCCTGCTTTTCCGAACCCCACCATTACTACGCTACTACTACTACTACTACTACTACTACTACTACTACTACTACTACTACTACGGAAAAGCCACACTAACCGAGAACAAACCTAACCGACTACTTTTAAGACCACAGCCAGTATATTTAACGATATGACCTCATTTAAATAAATAGCAAATTTGCATAGCAATATTAATTGCGAGTATAACAAAATTCCGCGTGTAGTTTAATCATGGCGGGACAAATTCTGTAAGTTCACACAAATTACTTCACTGTTTGCACGTTTTGATTTTTGGCCTGTGAAAAAAAAGGGTGTGGGCAGACAGCCCAGAAAATTATTTGAAATATGACAAATCAATGGGAATGATAAGAAATTACAAAAAAATCAAAATTAACACACGTAAGCAATATATACTGAGCAAACAGCCTAATAAGCACAGTGGCTGAAAATAATTCTGTAGATCTGTCAAATAACAAAAATAATTAATCAAATTTAGAGCCTTCTTTCTATATTGAGCAATTACATGTGTATCTGCAAAATACATGTATAAATTATATTCATCCACTTTTAGAGAACTTTCTGAACAAAATTGCAATACATACATAAATACACAAATAAAGGCAACACCAAAAAATCAAAAATACAACAAAAAAGACTAACACTATGTCAACATTTTGACAAGCAAACCCGCCCTCTACCGTACCTGACAGTACATTCTACAGAACGTTAAGCTAAATACCAAACCGTAAATACAGTGTATAGAGCAAGCATCAGTCGCATAGCTACAATTGAAGGGTTTAAGCTAAAGCAACGTCACATAATCACAAAGCTATACATCGTAGACAGCTTTGGCATTAAGCCAATAACCAGAACTGAAAATGTCACTACAGCACAATATAGGACCGTTTACTCCAAAACATGGACAAGTGTTAGCAATAACGAAAATCAAGTAAAGCAACACACAATAATTTAAATAAATGACAGGACCTATATAATTCAAGGGAAAGGTGGGGGAATGAATTTCATAAAAGCAGTAACAAAAAGAACAATTTAAAATATAATTTTTAGTTTTGCAAACGAAGTAAAATCAGCTACACGAATTTTCAAAACTGCAATTTTATACAAGCCACGCAAAAAATTACCAATATAGAAATCAAAGTTCACTACCCCCACCCCCCCCCCCAAAAAAAACTGTGTCAATCATTATAAATCATTATGAGAAGTGAGGGGTGCCTTTTGGTGCTCCTCAGGAACTACCTCATCCTCGTGTTGCTTTCGGTAGAAGCCGCGATCCAGTAACAGCTGGTTGCACTGCTCTCGATCCAGCGGTGAGAGATCGATACGCTGGAAACAGAAGAAAAAACAAGAAAATTAATATATATATATATATATACACATTAATATATATAAAGGCTTTGCGTTGGCGACTGCAGGGCAGGCGTTTTTCATGAAATTTTCTATGACAACTGCTGCGTATCCTTCATTGATCCGCTTGCCAGCTCGCGTTTAGTTCATTTTATTGTCGTTGCAAAATAACGAAGTTAGTGATATATATTTTTTGTGCTGCGTTAGTGTTGCTTACAACTCAGTTTACTCTTTTTTTTGTAAAATGTCACGAAAGATGGCGACTCTTAACGAAATTTGGAACACTTCTCCAAAAAAGTGACCTATGCCTAGGCTAAGTTAGAGACTGGTTGGCAGGATGAACCTTTAATATATACTCACAGATCAAGTGTCTTCGCTAATTTGACGAAAAATTTGAAACTTTCATTGCACGCAGACGCACACATTATGTAGACTTCACAAAACAACCTTTCAACTCTACTGCCATCAGGGGCGTATCCAGGATTTTCAAAAGGAGGGGGTTTTGACAAAAAATTGCAGCTTTTGTAATTGAGTTTTGATAAAATTTAACCCAAAAGGAGGGGGTTTCAACCCCCAAAACCCCTCCCCTGGATACGCTCATGACTGCCACCATCAAGGTTATGTCTTGACCAAATCTTCTGGGCTTGATCCAGAGATGGGGGTGGGCGGGTGGGTGGGGCTGGGGTCCTCCCTCTTCTAGATCTTCCCTCTTCTAAAACCAGAGGGTGCCCTTTCGGTGCCAAATTTTTCTCTAAAAAAATTCGCTCAGAGGCCATATTTTTTCTCAATTTTTGGCATTCTGACCACTAAACCTGCCAATTTTGTGCTACAATCCAAATGTTACAGTGTGTATATGCTAGAAAAAAATATATACATAAGAATAAAAATGCTCCGGTGGAGCATGAAAAATGCAATATGGGTGATACTGGGTTTTAAGCGGACAGAGGACTAGGTTTTAAAACGTTAATATGGGAGGGGCAGGTTGTAAATGCCAGGAGGACTAGGTTAAAAGCGCACTAATATGGACCAGCTTCGCTGAACAACCCATATTCGCGAAAACTGTCCAGAGTTTCTATCGGCAGCTGCTTGCTATATATTGCTATTGGCAGTTCTTCGGAAAATTGTACGATTTGTCAGCATGGCCTGCAAGTATGTGGTCGTGCTCCTTATTATACAACTTAATAATACACGTACATAACGTCAACTGCTTTTCGCATCAACTTAACACAAGATTCTGCGCTGACAGTGCAGAAAAAACACCTTGAACACCTTTCTATCAGAACTGCATTGTTTATTTGGAATAAGCTTTAATATTTCAAAATCGTCCCGCTTGCTTTGAAAGCTGAAGAATGTAGATATTACTCGTATATATGTCATGTGGAGTGGAGCATGAGTGACCGCGAATATGGGTTGTTCAGCGAAGCTGGTCCATATTAGTGCGCTTTTAACCTAGTCCTCCTGGCATTTACAACCTGCCCCTCCCATATTAACGTTTTAAAACCTAGTCCTCTGTCCGCTTAAAAGTAAAACCCAGTGTCACCCATATTGCATTTGTCATGCTCCACCGGAGCATTTTTATTCTTGACCTATTTAATTTTTAAGGTTCTCAGTAAAAAGCAAAAACGTTAAAGCTGTGTGAAAGAAACTTTAAAAATTCCGCCAATCATTAATCGTCAACCGAAAGTATATACAGAACAAAGAAGCTTGAAAAGTTGCAAGTTCTTCCTTTTTCTCTATTTTGACAGAAATCCAACATCCAGTACCCATGGCTGCAATAGTTTTAGTTACTGTATTTAGCATATAGCACTCTACTGCAGCGCAACCAAATGCAAACTTTACTGTCAGTGAAGGAAACTCATAAAACACGATTTGCAATGCTCTGCCGCACTTGTGTGCAAAATTTCGGACTATTGCAACTTACCTGCAGCTAGTTATAGGCCGTGCTGTACTTCAGCAGCACTCTACTGCAGCGCAACCAGATGTAAACATTACTGTCGGTGAAGGAAACTCATACGGCATGATATGCAATGCTCTGCCGCACTTGTGTGCAAAATTTCGGACGATTGCAACTTACCTGCAGCTAGTTATAGGCCGTGCTGTACTTCAGCAGCACTCTACTGCAGCGCAACCAGATGTAAACATTACTGTCGACGAAGGAAACTCATACGGCACGATTTGCAATGCTCTGCCACACCTATGTGCAAAACTTCGGACTATTGCAAACTTACCTGTAGCTAGTTATAAGCCGTGCTGTACTTCAGCAGCACTCTACTGCAGCGCAACCAGATGCAAACTTTACTGTCGGTGAAGGAAACTCATACGGCATGATTTGCAATGCTCTGCCGCACTTGTGTGCAAAATTTCGGACGATTGCAACTTACCTGTAGCTAGTTATAGGCCGTGCTATACTTCAGCAGCACTCTACTGCAGCGCAACCACATAGTAACATCGTAATAAGTATACAAAACGTATCTATAGTAGTTTGTCATGTCCTAAACTATCTGTATGCCGAATTTCAAATACCAGTGACGAATGAATAACTTGTTATCGACAGTGCTGTGTTTGGGACAGCACATACAGCACGGTGGAAGCTAGAGAGGGCACCAACTAACATAGCTACAGTTCCCCCTTACTACAGACATAATTTTCACCAAGTTTCATATGTTTAGCCGTTTACAGTAAGTCTACAGACAGCGTGCTATGGTTGCTGCATAATAGTACAGCACGATAGCAGCACCGCACAGAGCTGCGACTATGCTCATCGTGTTCAGCGACCCCGATACCCCTTATATACGTCCCACTATATGGCCCAAAACAGCATATTTAGGCTATTTTTGACTATTTTCTGTGGAGTTGGGACAGAAACTTTTCCGAAAATGGCCATTTGGACCGACTTCCTTTGGGCCGGCCGCCTGAACGGTCCAGGACCTAAATCAAAAATCGGCCAACGTTATGCACTAGTATCCTAGCTAGCGTGTCTCTAGCTTGTTCCCTGAGCCCTGTGGAGTGACACAAAATGGCCGTTTTTTGGCCAAAAACGCCGTCAGGCCACTTTTGGCCGGCCGGCCAGGTGGCATGCCGGGCCGGGCAGCGAAAAAATATAGCGCGGGGCACATGGGACCATATCGGCATTCAGAAAATATAAACCTTTCCGGCTGAAAATGCTCACATCTTTCAAACACCTCTGCACAAAATAGCCCTTTTCCAGACACAGAACAACACAGAAAAAAAACAAACGGACCTAACTTGTCCGGAAGCGAAAATTTTCAAAGTTGAAAATTTTGACCAAAACTTTTTTGCAACTTGTTGTACTCGTCGTGTAGATTCCAACGATACCGAACTTGCCGAGTTTCGTTCAGTATTGAGCTGGCACGGTGCTCGAACGAGTCTCATAGGGCCGCGCAGCGCCTTTTACACCCATATTATAGGGGGTCGCTCTCGCGCCCCCCTATAATAGCGCCTTTATTCAGCGTTGTTCTCTACAAAAGTGTCCCATTTACAACAATTTTTAGTTTAAAATTTTCCAGCGACATAATTCTGCAAATCTATTGAATTTGGCTTAAACTAAACTGTTGACTGCAAGGTGAATCCACTTATGCATATTTATCTCCACTGAACCTAGCATATAGTATATATAGCTGTAACAGTGCACTCCAATTACATATATAGTTGTCTCCAAATCTACAGTGATGTAGTCTACCTACGTATATATATAGTCTGCATTATTTGCAGTCAAACACACTTTTTCAAAGTTTTAGCAGCATCACTATACGTTTGAAAAATACAAATCTACGTTGACTTTCGTAGTAGCTATTATGTGACGGCAAAACTTGACTGAAACAAATTTCAAGCCTAACGTTTGACTCCTCCGCATAAAAACCGATTTAACATGAACGCACACACGAATACGTTTGCTCGACTACGTACTCAACATAAACGTATATACATACACATACATGATGTGTATGCATGCCTACCTGCCATATGCACAGACTAATTCGACAGTTAGCAGCAATTCGCAGAGTACGTATTAAATCAAAGCTAAACACAGCTCATTTAATCCTACACTCCGTTAGATTCCATCTGTTGATGAGATGAAAATGCTATTATATAAAGCCTACGCAGACTATGTATATAATGTATATCTATATATCTGACATTTGAGAAGTTAGAATAAAACACACTAGAGAGAAGCTACGCGATTCGTGCGAACTTTTCAACTGAAAATTAAAACAAAAAATTAAGCAAAATGTGCTGGTAGGCGGATCCGTGAAGAATATACATAGACAAGTAACAAAAATGTTGACCGTTGACCCAAAATCGCCTAAGTCCGCACCCCACCACTCTACAGCCACTTTGGGTATGCAGTTCTATGACAAAAGTTGCTCAGCCCACTTAGGGCTTTGATTTGATACCAAATTTGATCACTTTTGAAAAATTTTATTTTTGACCCAAAATCGTCTAAGTCCCCACCCCACCCCACCACAGCACTCTACAGCCACTTTGGGTATGCAGTTCTATGACAAAAGTTGCTCAGCTCACTTAGGGCTTTCACTTGATACCAAATTTGACCACTTTTGAAAAATTTTATTTTTGACCCAAAATCTTCTAAATCCCCACCCCACCCCACCACACCACTCTACAGCCACTTTGGGTATGCAGTTCTATGACAAAAGTTGCTCAGCTCACTTAGGGCTTTCATTTGATACCAAATTTGACCACTTTTGAAAAATTTTATTTTCGACCACTTGATCCCCCACAAGACTGACCCTTCAAACGGCAAACTGGAACCAGCCCAGCAAAATAGGTACGTCTGAAGGCAAAACGGATACCTGGAATGAGCTGGGCGCACTAGAAAACTCCTACAGACAAAGTTTTGAGAGGCCAGGTAAAGCCTACTATGGACCTCCAGGAAGCGGTTTCCGACTTGACCCTTCCGACGGCAAAGTAGAACCAGCCCAGCAAAATAGGTACGTCGGACGGCAAAACGGATACCGGGAATGAGCTGGGCGCACCAGAAAACCCTTCTAGACAAAGTTTTGAGAGGCCAGGTAAAGCCTACTATGGACCTCCTCCAGGAAGCGGTTTCCGACTTGACCCTCCCGGCGGCAAAGTGGAACCAGCCCAGCAAGATGGGTGGGTCTGACGGTAAAACTGACTGCGGGAATCGATTCTCCGTGCCAGAAAATCCTTGTATGGAAGATTGGAGCTTTCAAAGTTGAATAGATAGCGAGAAATTTCGATTTTTCATTTTTCGAATTTTCGCCATTTTTGACGGGCCACTGTGGTCGCTAGGGAAGAGATAGAGACACGCAACCTGGACCGTTAGTTAGTTCAATATATGTAATTTCTGAATATAGAAAGAAATCAGCTCCAGATCGTAACGTTCGACCTGAGCGACGACCACAAAAATGGTCACTTTTCGCTATGAGCCGATTTTGCGGCGCCACTGCGGCGCGGTGGCGCAGCTGCGGCGCAAAAAAGTCGTGATTCTTAAATTCTTTAGAGGGTACTACTAGACCCTATATATAGCCCTTTAGGTTGGCCCACCGCTGCAGTTCACGTGAAAGCGGCGAACATTATGTACAATACAACCATCAAATAGGAGAAACCGGAAAAAAACATCGCCGCCATAACCGGTCCGGGGCGCAACTTTTTAACGGTAAGTGATACGGGGATGAAACTTCACAGATGTACTAAACTCGATGTGCTCTACAATTTGCGCATTCTGCGCAGAATTTTGCGCAGCTTATTTTACACTGTCTCCAGCCACTTTTCACACATATTATAGGGGTCGCTGCCGCGACCCCTATGATCAGGGTTTTTTTGGTCGCCGAACTTTAGGCCAAATGGCCTCAACGACTCAAATTTTTTAGGCCATCAGCCAAAAAATTTAGGCCATCCAAATTTTGTTAATTTTTAGGTTGAGTTATTGTACGCATTGTTGAAATTACAGTTATCATGTATTCACGCGTTATATATTCAAAAATAGCTGTTTAACAACAAAAATCGCCATCGTCACTGTATAACACACTAGAAAAACTACGTTTTCACCTTAAAATGGCAAAAACAGAACCTTGTTAGCATAGAAATAATAGTGCACGACAGTATTAATGAATTAATGAATTTTTATTGAAAATTAAAGCAGGTAGGAGCATACGAGTATGAACCAAAGAAAGAAAAAATTCAACTATGTAATAGAAATAAAGTTAAACTACATACTAAAATAGCATTTCGTAGATGAAATCCTTATAATAGTAAATGAAATTATAACTTGAATGTGTATTTATAAGTGCAAATAGACAATGTAACTAGCTGGCGGTTAGCGTAGCCCAGAAAAACAAGAGAAAATGTATAAATTCGCGCCGAAGGCGCGAAAAATTTTTTAGAAAATTGTTGTTTTTACTTAAAAATCAATAAAATTTACTGGGTTTTCGTCGAAAAATTTAGGCCAAATGGCCTCAACGGCCAAAATTCTTTAGGCCATCGACTCATAAATTTAGGCCATGGCCTAAGCTATGGCCTAAAAAAAACCTTGCCTATGATATTATACAAAAGTCGATGGGGAGAAGTGGGGCTGTCCCCAGAAGTCGAGAAGAAGAAAAATCATTCACCGTATATATATTGCAATGACCAAGGTTTTGCAAGTTTTTTTACACTCAAAAACTTCAGCATTTGCCCATCCAAAAACACAGTATCGTTCGAAAAATGTTAATTCGCAAGTTCGTGAACTTAGCGACTCCACGGTGATGCGGCATTTCGCCAAATTTAGAGAAGTTCGCGAAATCTTTAGGTAGCTAGTTTGAAAGCTTTTCTCTATATCGATCAAAAATGATAGAAAATGTTTGAAGTCTAATAAACAAGAAATAAAAATGCTCCTCTGGAGCATAAAAAAGTAATATGGGTGATGGTGAGGTTGTAAAATCAAAAGAGGACTAGTCTTTAAAATGCTTAATATGGGGGCTAGGTTCAAAAATAGAAGAGGACTAGGTTGTGAGCGAATTAATATGGGCACAGCTTCGCCGAACAACCCATATTCGCGGTTTATAAACGTAAATCATTATGCATATCCATCCAAGCTACATTTAGATTATAGTGCATAAACAATCTCTACTGCTACGTATATATACGTATTCGAGCGTAACGGAACTTTTATTTTGCAAACTTTTTCTTTGAGAAACTCTTTATACTAACCAGTGCATTTTATCCATTTATATCTCAAGAATAATTTTAGGACTCTGATCTTCTATTTCCTTCCTGCTTGAACCAATAGCTTTAGCATGATATCCTTAGATCTCATCTCGTTGCTTGCTGCAGTTCAACACGACCACATAATGATAATTTAAGTATATATTCCTAGCAAGTCTAACAGTGTATGCAAACAACTAAATATATTCAATGAGTATTCAACTTCTTAAATTTCTTATTACTGACTGACACTGATAGCTCTGTATGCCACAGAAGTTAAGACGAAGCGTGAAATCCCGCGAATATGGGTTGTTCGGCGAAGCTGTGCCCATATTAATTCGCTCACAACCTAGTCCTCTTCTATTTTTGAACCTAGCCCCATATTAAGCATTTTAAAGACTAGTCCTCTCTTGATTTTGCAACCTCATCATCACCCATATTACTTTTTTCATGCTCCAGAGGAGCATTTTTGTTTCTTGTCCTTCTATCCTTTTAAAGATTCTTCTCCAAGCGTCTAATGCATCATGGCATTGCGCCATCCGTGTAAGCATATAAACAATACACAACCTGCAAATCAGGCTCAGTAAGCCATGACAGCAGTGATATATACAGTTAACAATAAGTTTCTCGAAGAAAAAGTTTGCTAAAATTAAAGCTGGAATACGTAGCAGTAGATTATTTATGCATTGCACTATAAAATAAACGTAGCGTGGATGGATATGCATACTGATATATATATACATTTATAAACCGCGAATATGGGTTGTTCGGCGAAGCTGTGCCCATATTAATTCGCTCACAACCTAGTCCTCTTCTATTTTTGAACCTAGCCCCATATTAAGCATTTTAAAGACTAGTCCTCTTTTGATTTTACAACCTCACCATCACCCATATTACTTTTTTTATGCTCCAGAGGAGCATTTTTATTTCTTGTCCTTCTGTCATTTTAAAGGATCCCTTTCCAGCAATGCGGTAATGGATACAAGGAGCTTGAACAGTGCCGTAGGTAGAGCAGAAAACTGATTATATCAATATATAGTACCACTGAATTCTCACCTCCGCCCCAAGCTTCGGCCGCTGCAACCTCTGTTTGTAGGTGGTATAAGGATAAAACTTTTTCGCCTCTCCAAACACCACTGGTCTATAGGCCCCATAGACCGTAGTGACCACTGGTCACTTTCCTCCATTTCGGCAATATGCCCATTGAAACGAGCGCAGTCGATTTACTATTAATGCCACCGACCAAAACTGAGGGGTTTGACCACTGGTCAAGCAAGACCACTGGTAACTTCTTTCGGTTTCGGCAATATGCTCATTGGAACGAGCGTAGTCAAATGCCCTCAACCAAAACGCCGAAAAACGCTGTTTTAGGCCGTTCGACCAGTAGTCAATAGGCCACATAGGCTGTAGTGACCAGCTGGCTTATCCCTTGGCAATTTTTTATGGGGGGGGGGGCTTCATGGGGGGACCCCCATCGATGGGGGGGGCTCACCCAAAAGGGGGGGCATATCTTAGAAAAATTTTTTTCGAATTTTTGTGGGTTTTTTGCGTACTAACTGCTAAAAATCGCTAAAAAATGACGAATTTTAGGTGTTTTTTAAGCTAAAATAGCGAAAATTTAGTCAAAAATCCGGGGAAGCCGGAAAATTTTTTGAAAATTTAGGGTAAAAATGGTAAAATTTGGCAATTTTTGGGGTTATGGGGGGGAGGTCGGGATTTATGGGGGGGCTTTTCATGGGGGTGGGGCTCCTCGAATGGGGTGGGTAGGTCGCCGAATGGGGGTGGCCCCCCACCCCACCCACCACTAGGGATAAGCCAGACCAGTGGTCACTTCCGTCGGTTTCGGCGATATTCCCATTGAAACGAGCGTAGTCAATTTACTATACAGTACCCTGCACTCATAAGGTGACAGTTGGCGAAAACTGAAATTCGCGAACTTTGGCAGCTTGATAGCGATTTTCGTCAACTTCGGCGATTTCCGTCAGCTTCGCGAACTTCCAATTATCGCCAACTGTCACCTTATGATTGCAGGGTACTGTACGGATTTTGACAAAATGAAGCAAAAATCTTTAAATGGTCATATCTCACTAGCCAGTCGTCTGATTTCAGTAATTTAAGCAGTTCCTGAACCAGCAGAGTCTCCTCTTTCTTTTGAGTGACTTTACCGCGACGATGGGGCCGTCACGCGCGGCCGTGTCTCGTTGGCACATGTTGACGTACTACTTCCATGTTTGTTAGAGCCTAGCTTTTCTTGCAGAGGTCGCGGCGCGTCGGGACACCCACCGTTGGAAAGAGCGTGCGATTCTGCGTCGAATGGTATAAGAACTTTGGCTCTGTGACCACTGTAGCGAAAGTTATGTTCGAAAAACCAATTCAGGGCAATTTCAACTCTCCATCCCGAATAATCCATTTCTGTGGCCCCACTATGTTACAAAACCTTAGCAGACATCGTCCCGTTACCAGGCAATCGTTCTTTACGGTTTCCGGTAGAATTTTTAGATTTTGGTTTCTAACAGTACCCTGCACTCATAAGGTGACAGTTGGCGAAAACTGAAATTCGCGAACTTTGGCAGCTTGATAGCGATTTTCGTCAACTTCGGCGATTTCCGTCAGCTTTGCGAACTTCCAATTATCGCCAACTGTCACCTTATGATTGCAGGGTACTGTATGGATGTTGACAAAATGAAGCAAAAATCTTTAAATGGTCATATCTCACTAGCCAGTCGTCTGATTTCAGTAATTTAAGCAGTTCCTGAACCAGCAGATTCTCCTCTTTCTTTTGAGTGACTTTACCGCGACGATGGGGCCGTCACGCGCGGCCGTGTCTCGTTGGCACATGTTGACGTACTACTTCCATGTTTGTTAGAGCCTAGCTTTTCTTGCAGAGGTCGCGGCGCGTCGGGACACCCACCGTTGGAAAGAGCGTGCGATTCTGCGTCGAATGGTATAAGAACTTTGGCTCTGTGACCACTGTAGCGAAAGTTATGTTCGAAAAACCAATTCAGGGCAATTTCAACTCTCCATCCCGAATAATCCATTTCTGTGGCCCCACTATGTTACAAAAACTTAGCAGACATCGTCCCGTTACCAGGCAATCGTTCTTTGCGGTTTCCGGTAGAATTTTTAGATTTTGGTTTCTAACAGTACCCTGCACTCATAAGGTGACAGTTGGCGAAAACTGAAATTCGCGAACTTTGGCAGCTTGATAGCGATTTTCGTCAACTTCGGCGATTTCCGTCAGCTTCGCGAACTTCCAATTATCGCCAACTGTCACCTTATGATTGCAGGGTACTGTATATGCCACCGACCAAAATGCCGAAAAACTTAGTTTTAGGCCGTTTGACCAGTGGTCAATAGACCCCATAGGCTGTAATGACCAGTGGTCACTTCCGTCGGTTTCGGCGATATGCCCATTGAAACGAGCGTAGTCGATTTACTATAGATGCCCCCAACCAAAACGCCAAAAAACGCAGCTTTAGGCCGTTTGACCAATGGTCAATAGGCACCATAGGCTGTAGTGACCAGTGGTCACTTCCGTCGGTTTCGGCGATATGCCCATTGAAACGAGCGTAGTCGATTTACTATATATGCCACCGACCAAAATGCCGAAAAACTTAGTTGTAGGCCGTTTGACCAGTGGTCAATAGACCCCACAGGCTGTAGTGACCAGTGGTCACTTCCGTCGGTGTCGGCGATATGCCCATTGAAACGAGCGTAGTCGATTTACTATAAATGCCCCCAACCAAAACGCCGAAAAACGCAGCTTTAGGCCGTTTGACCAGTGGTCAATAGGCACCATAGGCTGTAGTGACCAGTGGTCACTTCCGTCGGTTTCGGCGATATGCCCATTGAAACGAGCGTAGTCGATTTACTATAAATGCCCCCAACCAAAACGCCGAAAAACGCAGCTTTAGGCCGTTTGACCAGTGGTCAATAGGCACCATAGGCTGTAGTGACCAGTGATCACTTCCGTCGGTTTCGGCGATATGCCCATTGAAACGAGCGTAGTCGATTTACTATATATGCCCACGACCAAAACGCCGAAAAACGCTGTTTAGAGTGAGTTTTCCCAACTTTGACCCTGGGCGAGGAACCACAGGAGCCATGCTGACCAGTGGTCACTTCGGGCGGTATCGGCAGTATGCTCATCGTTTTCAGCGACCCCGATTTACTATATATGGGCACCACCCCAAGACCGAAAAACGCCATTTTTAGTGACTTTTAGGCCATTTCTAGTAAAAGTGGGACTTAGAAACTTTTCGCCCAAACAGGCCAAAAAATGCAAAGTTTGGGCCCATCTCCTGAAAGCTGAAAGCAAAATTAAAAAATCCCCCTCGTTACTTTATGCACCCCTACTGGTAATTTTCAACAAAAGATACTAGACCTCTCCAGCTTCTACCCAGTTCTAGAAAAGTGTGACCAAAATTTGCGAAAAATAGCGAAAGTCCGACTTTGGGACCTTGGCACAGAGTCAAAATTGGCCAGGTGCCAAAATGACCAAAAAAGGTAGCATGGGGGGATCCTGTTTACCAACATATAATAGTAGTATGGTGCCAAAATGCCCACATCGTTCCAACACTTAGCCGTAAAATGCATTTCCAATAAGCGTTATTCACCGAGAAAAAAACAAACGCACGGTAACTATCGCCTAGTGCAAAAATTCGAAGTTTCGAATTCGAACCAAAAGTATGGTGGTACTTGTAGTACTACTCGAGTTGTTTACGATGGTAACCTTTTTACCACTCCCGGACCTCTAATTAGCTGGCACCAGGCCAACACGGTCTCCAGGGGACCGCGCAGACGCCTTTATACCCATATTATGTAGGGGCGCTATCGCGCCCCTACATAATTAAGACTCAAGATATGCTGTCAGTACGAAGTTCCCACGTTGTGAGCACGAAGTTCGCTAAGGTTTAGTGACGTTCGCATAATTCTAGCAAACTTCGCTAAACTTAGTAAAACGTAAACCTTGTGCTTTGAGCTTGTACTCTATTGCCGCGAACGCACCCCCCCCCCCTATAAAAATTAAGCAGCTGCAATCCGAGAAATTTGGGCCTCGGGTGGGGATTCAACCAGTAAACTTTGGAGATCTATGCCAACGCTCTACCGATTGAGCCACCCAGGCACAATGAAGTTTGAATTCAAACCCAAACTGCAGTGGCGCGCATACGTATATATACGTATATACAACAATTGGATCAAACCGACTGAAAATGATGAAAATCGGCAAACTATGTTTAATTGAAAACTTATGTAACCCAGCACAGCAAGATATATCACTACAAATAGCGCTTACGAAATACCCAATAGCAAATTATATATAATATAAGATACCTCGATCTCTTCGTCGTTTTTGTTGAGCAAAACCAGGTCTGGATTATGACCGGGAATTTTCTTAAATTCAGCATTGTGACTGAAAGACAAAAATCACTTCAAACGAGACAAAAAAGAATAAAATGGTTAAGCCTGTGTAAAGCTTACGTACGTATACATGTCTCTCTAACAATAACATCTATGGAAACAGAGTTTATTCTGGCTTGTAAACATGCAAGTCGCTGTATGTAAGCTCTACGCTGCCTTAGCCCAATGTGTTCTGAAAAGGAATTGCAGAGAATGTTTGTGTGATGCATTTTCTAATGAAAGAAAATGTTTTCCCATTTTTTCAAATGTTTGCATTTTTAGTGGGGGTGGGGGGGGGACTGCCACTGTTCGGCATGGCCCCATCCACGGTTTTGGCGGAAAATTGTCGAAAAATTATTTTTCGAGGTCAAGTTTTCAAAAATATTCTTATTTTTCAGCTAAATTATGCACTTATAAGCTCATTTTAAGCTTAAAAAGCGTCTTTTTGTTTTAAAAATGCCGATTTTCACTAAAAATTTAGATATATACTGTGTTTGGGCATGCCCCTCCCACACCTCCCAGGGTCAAAGTCCCCCACCTTCAAAACAATAAAAAAGACAGTAATGTGATCCCCCTTCCAAACGAATAAACCTGGGCTTTTTCAAGGCGAAAAAATGTGGGGGTGGGGTGGGGAACTCAAAAGTGGGGGGCATCCAAAGTGGTCTAACATTTTCAAAAATGCAGTAAAATAGCCTGTTTTCTACATTACTGCAATATCTATGCTAAAACGTGCTCTAAAATCGAGTTTGTGTACCAAAATAGACGATTTTTGACCATAAAATTCCGACGAATCCGGAAAATTTTTTAAAATTTTGACCAAAAATCTTTAAAATTTGGCATTTTCTGGGCACATTATATATAGTGAGTGGGGGGAAGCCTAAAAATATTATATGGTAATATACGTATATGTAGTAATGACTTTTGATAATGATTTCGATATATCTTGTTGCTGTGAATAGTAGGGACTAGGGGCGGACAGGTGCAGTCTACGTGGTGGGTCCACAGTGCAGATTGCAAACATAATAACATAATATATATACAAAATATAATTGACATAGGACAGGATAGGATAGGACAATGTGAGAATTTAATACTTGTTTTTGAAAAGTGTCTATTCCGACGGGTATAGAAATTATCCACTATTTATGTGCTTTAGTGGGCACTGTCTTCTCAAAAATTATTAAATATTTGATAAAGACTACTGTGTAGCTCTTTTCATTAATCTTTTCTTGTCCTTTGTTCCAGCCAATCAGCGAAGAGATTGGCTTAATTTGATTGGAGAGCGCAAAAGCACGAAGTAAAATCTTCAACATTGTTGGAGATTCTCAAAGCACACCAAAAGAACAAAAGCACAAAGCACAATCTCCATCGTGAACCGAGAAAGCACAAAGCACTGTGCTTTCTCGACATCATGAACTATCAAAGCACAAAGCACTAAAGCACAGAAACACAAAGCACTCCATCGTGAACCGGGCTTAAGAGAACAAAGGAAGCGTCTTTACGACTTCAAAATTGCTTAATAAAGTTTCTTTAAGAATTTCTTCAAATGTCAACATAGTTTATGCCTGTACTGTATGTGTAGAAATGTTAGCGTACTGTGGGGCGGTTGTTCATTTCATTCCATCATTTCCATCAAAAAAGTGGGGGTCGAGTGGGGGCGCCCCCCGACCCCCACTAAAAAAGGCGAATAAACAAACAAAATCCCCCAAAACAGCCCAATCACTTACAACAGCTTAATGTCTTCCCGAACGAAGGCTTTCACCTCGGGAAGGCGATTCAATCGTCATCCACCACAGCTCTACAACAAAAAGACAAGAGAATATAAGTCAACACAGAGGTTACGTAACATAAGTCGGTGCTTAATAATTCCTATCAAAAACTGGCTGCTGCCACACCAGACCTACGTATGGTACCAAACTATAAAAGCCCATGTCACTTAGCCAGCCAAGCCAATTAGTAACGTCGTGATGTCAGTGTTTATTGAAACATCTAGATACGTATTGTACGTAATTCCAGCAGGAATGAAAGCGCTTTTGGTAGCTTTTTGCGGTTCTCCATACAGACTACATGCATCAGAACACTATATAGATATTATTATTATTATTATTTTATTAAGAATTTAACAAGCAAAAGAACAAAGTAAAGAATAGTGCAACATTACGTATTATGCCTAACATCAAACAAGGTTTCCTTTAATGCTCTTTTAAAGGAAAATAAGGTGTCGGCATCAACTACTCTTTGAGGTAAATTATTCCAAGTATGAATTACCCGGTGGGCAAACAACGCTTGAACCCCGGTCAGGTTAATTTTCGGTAATCTTAACTTATAAGAATGGCCACGTGTTGTTCTAACTGATACTACATTTTGTAAAGTAAACAGATCTGAAGCCTCGATATCTATAAGACCGTGCAGAACTTTATACACCAGCACCATATCTCGATAAACTCTACGCTGTTGAAGAGACTCAGTTTGAAAAAAGTTGATTCTATCCGAATAACTCATGTCCTGATTTCTCATAATGAGACGGGTAAAACGCCTTTGTACATTCTCGATCAAATCTATGTCTTTCTTCAGGGAGGGGTTCCAAACTTCACTTGCTGTTTCAAGAATGGGCCTAACATACATTGAGAAAAGTTTAAATTTTAAAAATGAATCTTCCGTAACAAAATTATAAATGACACAGTTTGAAACTTTATAGCTCTTACGAGCTATAAGAGCACAGTGTTCAGAAAATTTTAGATTGTGCTGAATTGTTACACTAGGTCACGCACTGAGTTAGAGGTTTCAACAATATTTCCATGAATGGTATACTCGACACTTGGATTAACCGAACCAACATGAAGAACTGAACATTTATGAACAGCTAAATCCAGCTGCCAAGTATTAAACCATTCACAGACTCTGTTTAAATCATCTTGTAAATTCAAGTTGTGTTCACCTTTTTTAAACCCGAGATATAACTTGACATCATCAGCATACATAAAAATAGAAGAGTTTTCAATAACTTCTGGCAAATCGTTTATATAATATAAGAACAAGTAACAAAAATGCTCCGCACAAAAGGGGATAATATGTGTGTTGGGCTGGGCCTATGTCTATCCTTTAAATTCTGGTTGAGAAAGGCACAAATCCGACACCGCAAAAGTTGCTCAGCTCACTTAGGGCTTTCATTTGATACCAAATTTTACCACATTTGAAAAATTTTATTTTTCACCCAAAATGGCTAAATCCCCACCCCACCCCACCACAGCACTCTACAGCCACTTTGGGTACGCAGTTCTATGACAAAAGTTGCTCAGCTCGCTTAGAACTCTCATTTGATACCAAATTTGACCAGTCTTGAAAAATTTTATTTTTCACCTAAAATGGCTAAGTCCCCACCCCACCCCACCACAGCACTCTACAGCCACTTTGGGTACGCAGTTCTATGACAAAAGTTGCTCAGCTCGCTTAGAACTCTCATTTGATACCAAATTTGACCAGTCTTGAAAAATTTTATTTTTCACCCAAAATCGCCTAAGTCCCCACCCCACCCCACCACAGCACTCTACAGCCACCTTGGGTACGCAGTTCTATGACAAAAGTTGCTCAGCTCACTTCGGGCTTTCATTTGATACCAAGTTTGACCACTTTTGAAAAATTTTATTTTTCACCCAAAATGGCTAAGTCCCCACCCCACCCCACCACAGCACTCTACAGCCATTTTGGGTATGCAGTTCTATGACAAAAGTTGCTCAGCTCACTTAGGGCTTTCGTTTGATACCAAGTTTGACCACTTTTGAAAAATTTTATTTTTCACCCAAAATGGCTAAGTCCCCACCCCACCCCACCACAGCACTCTACAGCCATTTTGGGTACGCAGTTCTATGACGAAAGTTGCTCAGCTCACTTAGGGCTGTCATTTGATACCAAATTTGACCACTTTTGAAAAATTTTATTTTTGACCACTTGACCCCTCTACCCGTTTGACCCTTCAAACGGCAAAGTAGAACCAGCCCAGCAATATTGACACGTCGGACGGCAAAACGGATACCGGGAATGAGCTGGGCACACCAGAAAACACCTATAGACAAAGTTTTGAGAGGCCAGGTAGAGCCTACTATGGACCTCCAGGAAGCGGTTTCCGACTTGACCCTCCCGACGGCAAAGTGGAACCAGCCCAGCAAGATGGGTGGGTCTGACGGTAAAACTGACTGCGGGAATCGATTCTCCGTGCCAGAAAACCATTATATGGAAGATTGGAGCTTTCAAAGTTGAATAGATAGCGAGAAATTTCGATTTTTCATTTTTCGAATTTTCGCCATTTTTGACGGGCCACTGTGGTCGCTAGGGAAGTGATAAAGAAACGCAAGCTGGACCGTTAGTTAGTTCAATATATGTAATTTCTGAATATAAAAAGAAATCAGCTCCAGCTCGTAACGTTCGACCTGAGCGACGACCACAAAAATGGTCACTTTTCGCTATGAGCCGACTTTGCGGCGCCACTGCGGCGCTGTGGCGCAGCTGCGGCGCAAAAAAAGTTGTGATTCTTAAATTCTTTAGAGGGTACTACTAGACCCCATAGCCCTTTAGGTTGGCCCACCGCTGCAGATCACGCGAAAGCGGCGAACATTATGTACAATACAACCATCAAATAGGAGAAACCGGAAAAGAAAAACATCGCCGCCATAACCGGTCCGGGGCGCAACTTTTTAACGGTAAGTGATACGGGGTTGAAACTTCACAGACATACTAAACTCGATGTGCTCTACAATTTGCGCATGAAATCTGCGCAGGATCTGCGCAGGATTTTGCGCAGCTTATTTTACACTGTCTCCAGCCACTTTTCACACATATTATAGGGGTTGCTGCCGCGACCCCTATGATAAAGTCGGGCCTAAAACAGAGCCTTGAGGGACCCCACTATCCAAAATAGACCAAGAAGACAAACACTCATCGACTTTAACTCTTTGTCTTCTATTGCATAAAAAATTTCGTAACCACCTAAGCAAGTTCCCTCCAATACCATAAATCTTCAATTTCGAAATCAGTTTCGTGTGCCTCACAGAATTGAAAGCTTTCTTAACATCCAAAAATAGTATATCAACATACTCTTTTTTATCAATAATTTGTCCCCACTCGTGTACACACTTTATTAGACTAGTTATGGTTGATCGTTTTTTAAAAACCCATGCTGATGCTTAGTAAAAATCGATTTAGAATAACCGTAATCAATCAGCATTTTGTTAACAATTATTTCCATTGGTTTCACAGAACTATATACATACTATACTAACATCTCTATAGTTCTCAACTAACTCAGAATTACCTTTTTTATAAATAGCAGTGACATTTGCGTCGCGCCAACATTGAGGTATCCAGCCGGTATGAAAAGAATAGTCATGGAGTATACTTAAAGGTTCAGATAATTCAACTGACATCTCAGAGATGAAAACATTAGGTAGCCTGGCTTATTTTTACTGGGGGGGAGGGGGGGGGGGCCGCCCCCCATTCGCCGACACCCCCCCCCCATTCGAGGAGCCCCCCCCATGAAATGCCCCCCCATAAATTCCGACCTCCCCCCCCCCATAACCCCAAAAATTGCCAAATTTTACCGTTTTTACCCTAAATTTTCAAAAATTTTTCCGGCTTCGCCGGATTTTTAACGAAATTTTCACTATTTTAGCCTAAAAACCATTTAAAAGTATTCATTTTTTAGCGATTTTTACACATTTTTACACGAAAAACCCGCAAAAATTCGAAAATTTTTTCCAAAATATGCCCCCCATTTTGGGTCAGCCCCCCCCCATCGATGGGGGCCCCCCATGAAGCCCTGAACTTGTATACTAAAATGAACTGATGCATGATCAGATTTTTGCCTAAAAATAAGCCAGGGTAGCTGATCAGGACCTGTAACCATATTTTTAGGGAAATTTCGTAAAATTCCAAATATGTTAACCTCAGAAAAATCAGGATTCCAATTTTCATTAAGCCTAGGAAATACTATTTGAGGTTGTACTCCATTGTCTTTGACATAAATAGATGCAAAAAAATGTTCAAGAGGTTTGCTTTATCTTGTGACGTAATAGCTACATCACCAACAGAATTCTTCAAAATAGGCAAGGCATGTTTAGACTTTAAGCGAGAGTTTACATACATACCGAAAAAATTTCTTAGAATTCAGAGATTTAGTAAACGATTCCTCATAATTACGTAAACACTGATTCTGCATACTATCCAAAATTGAACGATATCGATCATACTCAAATTTCGAAGCAAAATCTAAATCACGAGTGAAAGTTTTGAAAGAATCCGAACATCTACTTCGCATACGTCTTATATATTCGGGCCAAACAATACCGGTATTATCGTCCCTTATACCAGTAGGCACAAAAATATCAATTAGTTCTAATAAGCCATTAAATAAAAGGTTAAGAAAGTTGTCACCAAAAATATGGGTAGGGTGCCAAAATAAACCACGCCAATCAACATTAACTAGAGCAGATGAAATGTTTTCTTTATCCATTTTGAAAAAATTTTTAAAAATAACATCTTGACTTTTATTGTTATCAACTTGTATACTAAAATGAACTGATGCATGATCAGATTTTCCTAACGGCATACCTATGTTCAAAAGAGAGCAAACTAAACAAGAACCAAAAATGCTCCTTCGTCGCATGTAAAATACATATGAGTACGCTCAGGCAGGTTGTACAAACACGGAAACTAGCCTGTAAAATGTATATGAGTGGCGTTGAGGTTGTAAATTAAGGAAAACAAGTTGCAACGGCTTAACATATGAGCCTGTCCTACAACGAGGCTCATATTGGCGTATGTCATAATTATAATTTGTCGAAATTTGACCTTCATATAAATAGCACGTAAAGCTTTTCATTACAAAATTGTCCTTCACACATCTTGTCGCTAAGACATTATACTGTGCATACGCATTATACGGCATGCCACTCTGCGCTCTGACTCCGAGCCATGTGGGGAAAGCATTACGTATGTGAGAGTAGTGTGTCATAGTGTTCCGAGAATACAGTAGGTGTACTATAGTGCATCCGGAAATAGTAGGTGCCATCGTGTTTCGGGAAACATCAGCTTGCATGTACAGTTCAACTTGAGGTGTCGCAGTTCACTTCGTTCTCTCCATTTTTTTCAAGCCACAATATTAACATGTTATATATATTCTTTCTTTTTTTTTTTATTATAATATGATAAGATGATTTAAAGAGGTTTGAAGTGGCCCCAAAATGAGGCCCCTTTGAGGGGAATTGCACAAATTAAGCCGTTGCAACTTGGTTTCCTTAATTTACAACCTCAACGCCACCCCAATGCCATTTACAGGCTAGTTTCCGTGTTTTTACAACCTGCCTGAGCGTACTCATATGTATTTTACATGCGACGAAGGAGCATTTTTGGTTCTTGTTTTCCATTCTTTTGCATATGTATGCTCCCCAACCACCCACGCAAGCAGTACTATTTTGACTGCTCCGTTTCCGCAGTGGAGTGGCTTTCAACAAATTGGGCTTCACAACCGTGGTTATTACCCTTTCCAGAAGCGAAGAACCTCAACGGAAGATCGGGTTTTTCCTAGGAGGGCCGGGTAAACCGGCATATCTGGCCCTCCTACTCCTTCTTGCCGGTGATGTGGAACGGAATCCAGGCCCCCGCCCGCCCACCAACAGGCCCGGGCCGCCCCGTTGGCCCTGCGCGGTCTGTGGTAAAGGTGTGGGGTACAGTGGGTACTCAATTCGGTGTACTCTCTGTAAGATGTGGGTACACAGTGGTGTTTGTGCGGGCCTGGGTCCACGGGACCTGGCTGCTCTCTCCCCGCAGGAAATCAACTCCTACCATTGCCCTAAATGCCCAGGGATACCTGGTAGTCAGAACTCATCCACGCAATCGCCTAATCAATCCTCCCCCCTACCGGCTCACCCTCCTGATCCAGTATGGCTGTGCACAAGAGGGGTCCAGCCTGACCCCAAGGGCAGAAACTGTTTGAGAGTGCTACAGTGGAATGTTGGAGCGGTCGGCAAAAAGAGGCCCCTCCTGGAGAAACTGGCCGAGGATATGCAGGCCGACATTATCATGCTCCAAGAAACCTGGACCAAACCGGGAGACAAGATCGGGCTGAAAGACTTCGACGAAATCCACAGGCACCGTACTACTGGAAGGCAGGCAAACCAGGTGGTTGGTGGTGGGGTTGCAACCCTAATCAGGAAAGGCATCGGCTATTCCGTGGAAGACAGAAACCTCCTGTCACCCACGGACACAACCACAGATGTCCTGCTTGTCCATATTCAGACGAAATCCGGTCCAGTCGCTTTGACCAACATCTATGTCCCCCCTATCATCAACGACGGGGTTGATCAGCGCCGTCAAAACTTCGACCCCAGCTTCCTCAATCATAACGGCAGGGCCGTTATAGCCGGCGATTTCAATGCCCACTCTCCCTCTTGGGATTTGCTCCAACCTCAAGATCAGCTGGGAGATAGCCTGGAAGACTGGGCCCTTTCGTCGGGCCTCTGCATAGCTAATGACGGCACGCCGACCAGAATCAATCCTCAAACCGGTGGTAAATCCAGTCCGGATGTCACGCTACTGCACCACTCCTGGGGTGGAAGATTCAATTGGCAGGTTCTGGAGGCTCCGCTGTCGGACCACCAGCCGATTATGTGCGATCTTTCGCTAGCAGTAACAGTTGGCAAGCCACCTGTCAAGAAATTCTACTGCTTCGAAAAAGCAAACTGGAGCGGTTTTCGGAATTCCCTGGACCAGCAGCTGGAAAGAATGCCAGCATTCCCCACGGTTCACCAACTCAACAAAGCACTCACGGCGGCCATAATCACCTCGGCAGAAGAAAATATTCCCAGAAACCGAAGACGGAAGCCGAAATGCTGGTGGAATGAAGAGCTGACAGTCACGATGAAAGACGTTAGGCAAAAGAAATGGACATTTCTTCAATCCAGAACGGAGGAAGATAGAGCAGAATGGAAGAACGCCGACCGAAAGCTGAAGCATCAAATCCTGGAAGCTAAACGAGCAAACTGGCAGGAGTATGTTTCAACCCTCGACCTGAGAAGCGATCCTTCCAAGGTCATGAGAACTCTACGAGCTATTGACGGCAGGAATCCTGCCACTTCCTCGGGGGAAGCTCTGTCTCGGGGAAATAAGAAGCTTATCTCGGATCGGGATAAGGCCAATGGCTTTGTCAAGGAATATGCTAAGATCAGCCACCTCAAACAATCCAAGGAGGACCGCCCGCTGCTCAGATCAGTGCGGGCTAAACTGAAAGAGACCTGCTCCTGCCAGTCAGACTTATGCCGGCCTTTCACCGCGGACGAGTATTTCCTTGCTGTCAACGAGCTTCCGGTCAAGAAAGCGGCCGGCCCGGATGCCGTCTCGAACGAAATGATCAAAAACCTAAGCGAATCTGCTCACACTGTCCTCCTGAAACTGTACAACGATTCCTGGCGTACAGGACAAATCCCCAGTCAATGGAGAAGAGCAAAGATAATTCCTATCCCTAAGAGAGGCAAGGCGCTGAACAGGGTGGAATCATACAGACCGGTCAGCCTAACTAGCTACCTCTCCAAATTACTCGAAAGAATGATCAAAAACAGGCTGTCTCATTGGTTGGAAGAAAACAGAATCCTCGACAGCAGACAAGCCGGCTTCCGCTCTTTGCACATGACTGAGGATCACATCATCAGACTGGTTCAAACAGTCGTGGACGGATTTTGCTCCAAGAAACCTCCTAAACGAACCATCCTGGTATTGATAGACTTTCAGCGGGCTTTTGATACGGTATGGAAGGGAGGTCTTCTGCATAAACTGTTGGCTATGGATCTGCCGGTCTGCCTAGTCCGCTGGATACGGAACTTCTTGTCAGACCGAATGGCATCGGTAGAACTGAACGGCAGCCACAGCGGTCTCAGGAAGTTCTACCATGGCGTGCCACAGGGATCATGCCTCTCTCCGACCCTCTTCCTACTATTCATCAACGACATCCTGGAACAGTTGCCGGAAGGGGTTCACGCGTCACTCTTTGCCGACGATCTGGCTATCTGGGTGCAGGACTCTGAGCTGGCCAGAGGCCAGGCCAAAATGCAAGAGGCGCTGGACACTATAGCTCAGTGGTCACGCCGGTGGAAGCTGCAGATAAACGCACACAAGTCAGAATGCTGCGTCTTTTCAACCTGCAACAAGGAAGCCAACTTTCGACCTCAACTGAACATCGATG